>CAEGAG010059520.1:0-18001 GCA_903067065.1 Brachyrhaphis terrabensis
CTCCTCCTCCTCCTCCTCCTCCTCCTCCTCCTCCTCCTCCTCCTCCTCCTCCTCCTCCTCCTCCTCCTCCTCCTCCGCCGCTGCTAGTGTTGTTGTTGTTGCTGCCTCCGGGTAAACGATGCACCAAATCCCTCATGGCGTATTTGCCTGGTCGAAGGTGACGGACAGAGTGGGGGAAAAAAAAAAAAAGGTTTAGCAGGAGGCTGCAGATGAGCTTTTAGAGGCTGAAAGGAATGAGAAACAAGATATGAAATAAATACTGTAATTCAAGAGAGTATCTTCAGGCGGAGCTGCAGGAAATATCTTTTTAAAGTAACTTTTCTTTCCCTCAAAACTCTCTATGGAAGTGTTCTATCTAAAGGTTATACAAGTTTGAGGTGGAGCTTTGAAGTTTGACTTAAATCAACACCACCCGAGGCTGTGGGCCCTCGAAAAGCTTTTTCTGGAAAACCCCTTTGCTTCACTTTTAAAAAACAGAAAACAACATTAAATAATAAATAAGAAGTAAACTTGTAGAAGGTTAGGTCTGCTGTACCAATATGATAACATTTACGATCATACGTTGTTATGTATGTCTTAATTATTATTGAGATGTTGAAAATTAAGAATTCACATAAAGTAAAAATTCAAGAAAAATAATCTATAGTCAACATAGAATTTTCCGGCAGGAGATGAATCATTTTATTGTGTTTTTTATGCTTTTCTATGACGGCAGAGATGATTAAACGCAGTTGACATCCATGAAGAGAAAACAAACATGCATTTAAGGAACGAAGCCGCAAACAGTTCAAACTTTAGCGTCTTTGGCGGCTAATAGTTTGCTTGTTGCCATATCTTCGCAGCGCTCATGAATCGTTTGGATTCACTCTGTCAGTGCTTATCGTTTCTGTACTGGCTGCCTAAATTGCTGCTGGATAAATTATTTAGAAGTTATATAAACTTCAGCCATCTGGACCAGAAGCCATTATAAGCTAGCTCTGTCCACATGAAGAGGCAACACAAGAACATCTTCCTTTCATACTTCAAAATAAACACAAGGTGTCGAGGAGTCAGTCACCTTCACACGAGGGGATATTATAAGTAGCTTAAACTTCCCTTTGTGTTTTGTGGTACCGTATTTCTTCTCTCTGTCTAGAAATAGCTACAATTAACTAATGCTGACTCATCTCGGTTGCACATGCAAATATATAAACATCAATGAAGCCAAGACTTTGATGTTGCCGTCTAAAGTAGGCCTTTCAAATAATTTGAACTAAGGTGTTGCAAACACTTCCCAGGCTTATAAAATCTAATACAGATGCAGATGTTCTACAAACATTTGGCAAAAAAATGTGTGGGGTTGATGATTAGGAGTTAGGCTTTGCTTCCGGATACAAAGGCATTTGGGACGACTTGATGCTCTCAACTTTGTGGGACCAGTTTGGGGGACGGTCCCCTCCTGTTCCAACGTTACTGCACAGCAGTGCACAAGACATGGATTACCTAGATTAGTGTGGAGGAAGTCCTGACAGAACACTTCCTGGACGAATTAGAACCGAGACTGCGATCCAAAGCGTCTCATCCAACATCAGTGTCTAACCTCAGAAATGCAATTTTGAAGGAACGGTCAGAAATGACCACGAACACACCGAAACTGTGTGGTTGAAGCATAAGAGCTGAAGCATCAGTGGTTTGTTCCTTGAGTTCATATATTCACATTTACCCACAGTCAGACAAACAAATCATTTTGGCATTATCAAAGAAAAAAGTATTTAAAGAACTTAATCCCAAGAAAAACAAATATCCACTCTCGGTGTTTATGCTCGTCAGTCACGTTCCCTGACACAGACGGACTACGTTTCCCATGACACCTCTGTGATCCTGTCAGGGCATCATGTTCTCTCCGCCCTACGGCTCTCGTCCTGATTGGGTCATCCTCGCCCTGCGCTGGCGTTGAGGGCCGGGGTCCCGTCACGGCTTCCTGACAGCTCACTTCTAGACCGCGTGTGACTTCCTGTCGTAAAACTTCCTGTCCGTCTCCACTTTCGTCGCCGTGCGCGCTCCAAACAGCTAAGCCTTTCGTCACGTTTGTGTTGGCGGAGTATTAAAACAACAGTCGGCTCAGAAGCAGAGCCGCCAGTGCTGACAGAATTGATATTTGCAGCTGAGAGCGCCGCGAACCTGACCACACAATATGCTGCGCAGCTCAAGCAATTTGGTTGTGCTCCAACCGAGGGGAGGACAATATGTTCCCTGAAAACACGGCCGCATGCACCGGGGTCAGCACAAAGGAAAATTTGACATCGCGGCCTACGTCCGCCGAGGACGCGGATGGCCGCATTCACCGACCGAGACATCACACGGTTTAGCTCAAAGCCAAAAGCATCGAACGGAGCAAATAGAACGAGGCATGTGGCTGTTGCCATGGGGACCAACAGAAAAGCGGAGTTTATTAAAGACATCAGTCAGTCTCTAGCAAGAAAGAAAGAAAAACAAAAATCTAGTGTCAGGTGTTCAGCTGTGCTGTGTGTTGTACAGAAAGGAGCGATCTGCAAACAGAGAGATTAATATTCCAAAAATGCTTTTCAAATACTTTGTTTTCTTTTTGCAATTTGATTTTAAATTCAAACTGTAATCCTTTCCACGAGTTATATGTGCAGATAGATCTGCTACGTTACCGCTGCAGTGCAAATTCTCTTTGCCGCAATCCGTTTCAATTATGGCAAAATTAGGCTTCGTTTGCAGCAATAGAATGATGGCTGATGTTTGTGATTTGCTTTTGAAGCAAATGAAAGCGGCTTACGTTTATCTACACTCAGAAAGGTCAAACAAAAAGTCATATTTTAGACTAATATATATATTATATATATATATAAATGTTTATATTCCAGGAGTGCATTCATACTTCCACCTCATGATGTAAGAAGTAACAGCAGATCAGATTTATAGAAAATAAGACAAAAAGAGATTATTGTAATATTCTGGAGTTTTTTTTGTCACAAAATGTTTTTATAGAGATGTTACAGCCATAGGCTATAATAACTGGCTAAACTTCCTTCACCTGAAAAGATTCCCATTCTGACACCAACTGTATATCACGTCTTAAGACATTCTTTTCTTCAGATTCTTCATACGGTTGACCCCTGGTATTTGGGGATCACAGTTAGCTTTAAAATCTGCAAATACTTGAGGCCTCCTCTAAAAAATGCTTCCAGCTGCCTATTTTAATTTTCCATACACCAAATGTACCTCAATATGCATTGACATGCACAGTGGAAACTGTCTTCGAATATCGTAAACGCTAATATCTACAGCCAATGAACACCGAAGAAAATAAATGTCATTCCTGGAGCGGCTGCTGTGCAGAAGCCAGACAATAGCATGTCAAATATGTAGCTATTTCAGCTCCCTAGGCTGTGTTTCAAATATTTTTGACATGCTCTACAGAAAAGAATAGGCAGATTGTCCGTGAGTCATTTCTGTATCCCAGAAAAAAAAAAAATCCATGAATGGGTGAATCTGCAAACCTTAAACCGCAAATGACAGGAGGTCCGCCGTGCACCTTTAGCTCGGCCAAACCCCCTACAGCTGCTGTGCTTGGCCGGCTTACCGATAAGCTCCTTGTTCCGAATGTCCAGAGCCATGTTCCTCAAGGCCGTGGCCACGGCGCAGACCACCCGGTCGTTGTCTATCCTCAGTAACTCCACCAGGATGGGCAGGCCCTTCTCTTTGCGCACTGCGGCTCGGATGTAGACGGACCACTGGACAACGGGGCGAGGAAAAGACGTGGACAGAGACAGAATCAAACATTTGCAACACTTTCATTTGGTGCCTGTTGTTAAAGAACAAGTATTAGCCGCTTAGACCATTGTTGGCATTTACAGGTAACCCCTGTGAAATGCTTACAGTTAACAAAAGAATATCGCTGTATCATCACTTTTTTCCCCCTGTTAGCTTTGATGAAAACTGTCGAGGTTTCTTTAATTTGAAAACGACTTGGACTTTTTCCTTTCTACTAGAACTGCGAGCTCCTCTCCTCTCCTCTCGCAGATGCTGCTCGGTACGACAATGACAACTCTCACCTTCCAGCTGCCGGCGGCCAGGTTCTGCAGAGCCCCAGCTGCTCCCTCCAGGGTGTCCGGGTTGGAGCACTCAGACAGCAGCGTGAGGTAGGGCTTGACGATGGTGGGGTGCCACAACATCTGGATGCCTTTCGGAGGCTCAGCCAAGTCCGGGAAGGGCCCGACGCCGTCCCACTGCAGAACGACAAGGCAACGGCTCAGAACGGAGGAGCAGTCGTGAATCGTTGCGCATCCGAGGGGCCCGGCAGCACTCCCCACGGGCAAAAGCAGCAAACGAGAAGGAGAGGATTCTGTGTTTCATAAGGCGCAGATAAACGAAGCAACGCTCATCTGCTTCTCAAGCGCTGATGAAGCATCCATGACGTACCTCAGAAAATGTTGGCGAGAAGCTAGAACAACATGGATTTCCCGAGACTGTACGCACACTAAACCGAGTAACGATAAGTGCATAAGAAACCTTAACCTGCCGTGTTTTTAATGAGGGAGTGATAAAGCTGGGGCATCTGTCTGGCTGTAAGTCGCACGTTTCTCCATTGTGCACTGAGGGAGAAACGCTAAAAATACAATAAATATGAATCTGAAAAGTGTGGCATGGATTTCTATCCAGTCACCCTGAATCAATAAATATAAAACTAACTTTAGATGCAACAAAAGCTGCTGTCAATTGCACTGCATCTCTCTGCACACCTAAGCTTTTTTTTTTCTTTTTACAAAAGAAAAAAAATGGATAGTTAGTGTCCATATTACTGTCACAGACACTCTAGTGGATTTATATGTGAACTTTGACTGGGCCATTCTAACAATTAATTTTTTTTAATCTGAAGTGTGTTTAGGAAAACGTCCAACCTGGTCTCAAATCCTCGGCACCCTCGAAAACGTTTTCTTACGTAGCTGATTAGTGAGTCAAACTTTATTAATGTGGCACCTGTCAAGATGAAAATAAACAAAATAACAAATTCACAAAACAAATTAAAGCACATTAGCTTCACACAATCTCACAGATCAATGAACTTTAAATTCTAATGAACATTTAACACCGGAGCAAAATGACCAAGACGACAAAAACAACAAACCAAATGAATTATGAAAAGTCTGCAAACAAAACTGTCCTCCAATTTTGCACCAGACTTAGTCTGTCATCCAGCTACTGGTGGAAAAAGAGAGAGAAAAGAGAAAAATTATAAATTATGCCACATTATTGAGCTTGTTTTAATTTCTTACACAATTAATTGATTTGTGTGTTAATGCGAAAGGCCAAGTAGTTATTTGTTAAAACTAGACAAAATTCAGACTTTTCTCCCATTTTACTAGTATGTACTCATTTGTGCTGGTCTTGCACTAATCTG
The DNA here is from genome assembly GCA_903067065.1 of Brachyrhaphis terrabensis. Classification (NCBI taxonomy): domain Eukaryota; kingdom Metazoa; phylum Chordata; class Actinopteri; order Cyprinodontiformes; family Poeciliidae; genus Brachyrhaphis; species Brachyrhaphis terrabensis. The sequence continues at coordinate 5,408 of CAEGAG010059520.1, forward strand.
GAAACAACACTGATGATGTCACTCTGCACTGTCAGGCTCAAATGATCTTGCAAATCCTGTCTTGCAATAATTTTTTTGAAGATTTACCTTAAGTTATTGTTTAAGTTTAGCATGTTTTCTTGTCACCCTCTAGTGAAAGTGCAGACGTCTCTGTCTCTCTGATACAACATGATATCAGCCCATCTTATTTTCATGTGACTAACGTGCGATAGCATCCTTCGCTGCATCTGTAACCCTGCCAAGCGCTGCTGTCCGTCTTTAGCTGCTCCTCGCGCCTTTAATCTGATTTCGCCGCTACACCCTCTTCATCGTCTCCTGTCTCCTCCTCCACTTCCTTTCCCTTCCTCTCCTCTAATTGCCCCGCAGTTGTTGGAGTTTTGTCCTCTTCGGCACACACACTCCCTAATCGCTGCTTCATGGTAATCGCCCGCAGCTGCACTAGAGTGGCGACGACGCACAGACAGAAGGGAGAGAGAGCGGTGGATTTTATATATATTTTTTTCTTATTGAAGAGGTTATGATCTGTCCCTACTTCAATATGATCATTAGGACCCGCCGTCCTCCCCGCAAGCAGAAAAAGACTTTTGCATGGAGAAAATCCGGCAAACAGAAGGTAATAAAAACCGAGCCCCAAAAACCGATTTCATAAATCTCAGCCAGATTCAGAAATGATTGGCAGAGGCGACGGTGGGAAGAAAAAAAAATAAAAGTCATGCAGGCAGGATGAGCGGAAACGGTGTGTTTTCAGTTCCCACAGCTACACTGGAAAACGTCCTCCACTCAGTCAGAATGATACTGATTGCTCATTTGCATGACAAGAGGGCGGAGCTCGTCAATCTCTTGCTTCTGCCTCTCAGCTGCGTGGAGGATAAAACCCGAGGAATCCAGAGAGAGAGAAAGGCAGAATCAGCCTCACAGAAATCAGAGCGCAGGCGCCGAGCAGACTAAACCAAAACACTTAGACCATGCAGAGCCGTGAAAAAGTAAGCATGGCCTTTATAAGAACAAAAAAAAAAGGTCCACACTCACATCATGCTGTGTGGACGCGACTCGGCGTTTTGTGAGACGGACCAAAACAAGTGTAGCGGAAAGGAAGCGAGGCTTGACGTTTTCACATTCATTTTTCAAATACCTCTAAATAAGATCCAGGAAAACTAGTTGTTTTCAAATTCAAAATACTTTATTGATCCCAAAGGGGGAATTAAATGCTTCTGTAAATCAAACTCTTCAGAGAGTTATTGTGGATAGTAATGCCAGTCAGCAGGAAAGATCTAGTCTAGATCCTTAGATCTACAATAATCAGAACCTGTTTATCCAATTTGATGTTGGTCTATCATACAAAGTTTGAATGAAACATTAAAGTTTGTGGCTGTACGGTGAGAAAGATCTGGAAAACAAATTCAGCAGGAGTGAATTTGTTTTTAAAGACGCTCTACATTTATTACATCCTGATTGTGTTGTGGAATAACAATATAATTATACTGTAACATGTCATAGCTCTGGCTCTGAATAATGCAGAATATACTAAATGAGTCAGATGTAAGCGGTGAAAAGAATAGAGGCTCAAACAACATAATTTCAAAATAACAGAATTAAGTAAAAATCTATGTACGATACCGAAACCAAACAAAATAAAAGAATCCCAGACGAACTAAACAAATACTGCTGAGACATCACAGAAGAAAATGATAATAAAAAAAAAGCTATGATGCAACAAGCATCGTCATAAAAACTTGATGGGCTTCAAGAGCAAAAAGAACATTTAATGTGTCGTTAAAAAGTTAGCGTTACAGTTAAAATTCGATGATGTTTGATGTTAATGGGGAACAGAAGAGGATAACGGCGCTGCGGTGAGGCTGGAGAAGCTGAGATTTGTCAGAAACGAGCCCAGAAGGCACTGCAGAGGACAATAAAAGAGTTTCCCAGAATGGAAAATGTGTGTTAGTTTCTGGTTGTTGTTTTTTTTATTATAATTTTTTTAACATGTACACTCATCAATAAATCCAGCTGTTGGGGGCCGTGCTGATGAATATTTAAAGTGAAGTATTGCTGCAGTCCGTATCTTTCTCCAGACAGTTGTTGTCTTTCTGGAAGCAGCTCTAAGATGGCATCAGTTTTTAAAATAGACCGTTAAAATTGAATAGTTGAAATTCCAGCTACACATTTTTATCATTCTTACTGTGATTTATGACATATTTTTATTTAGCTTTGTGTGTACATTTGAACCTAGAAGTTAAAACCTTTGAGCTATAAAGCAGAGTTCTGGTTCAACATGGCGGCTAAAACACACTGAAAGTTGCCAAATTGCTCTTTACACTGTTTGTATTTTATTTAATGAGGGGTAAAGATACATGGATCCACTACTTTTGCATATTTTTTTATCTTCAGTTTATTTTATTTAAAGGCTTTGCATGAAGTGAAATATGCCATGATCTGCTTGTGTTACTGATAGTAGGTATTAGAGACTAAGTTTTTTAACAGAAATCAAGTGAAATTTCTTGTTTGCAAAAAAGCTTCATGTTGTACTGATGGTTTTTTTTTTAATAAATGCTAAGTCCGTTGTGCCAGTCAGAGGTCAAATGAGTAGACATAATCGTCACTGGAATCGGATGAATTCAGCAATAAATGAGAAGGTAATTTACAGATAATTTACGGTTTACAAAAGTGATATCAACCAAATCTCGATTGCTGTTCTTCCCCTTAGAGTCCTCAAACACCTCACATCGCGCCGTGTAAACACGACTTCCACAAATGAAATGAAGCCTACGCTTCTTTTCTAGCAGGCGATCGGGAGGCTTGGGGTCCTGCGTGGCTGGAGCCAGTTTGATGGCGACCTTGCCTTGCAGTCTGGTGTTGAAATCGGAGGTTGAAAGCGTGAAACCTGGTCACCGTCACACTTACGGCCTGACGTTTATGTCAGATCATTGTGTAAATAAGAGGCTGCCCTTGGGTTGTTAGCAGATCAGATACACTCATGTAACTTACTGAGTAAAATCCTGAGCTCACTGAAAGCTGGGTTGTAGCTGATTGTTTCTCTTATATCATTATTTAATCACACAATTTATCTGTTTTTTAGATGTAGCTGAAAGGTGCCACTGCTCTGACCCTTTTAGCCCTGCTTATAAAATGACGTTTTTGCATTAAACACAGAAAAACGTTTTCTTTTTTTTTTCTTTTGTACGCTTATAAAAGTGTAACCCAGTAAGCACATGTAATCTCTCTTGTTATCAGTAATGATGCAGCTAACTTAACTAGCCTGGCTTCCTCATGCATTTTCAACAGGCTAATCCACTCTGGTTAATGTTAGCTTTTTAGTGCTTGCCTAAGCCAGATCCTTACAGACGTTGTTTCCTCGCTCTTTCCTGTACAAGAAGGAAAGAGCATTGTTTAGTTTAGTTTTTGTCATTGTTCTGTTTTCTGATAGTCCATCACACTTTCCTGTTGGAACAACCAAAGGTTTAAAATGTTGAGGTCAAGTCGATGAACTTTATGTTGTTGTTACATCATCCGCTTTGTGCAATGGTCCACCAATGGTTCTACCGCCGCCATGCTCGGCAGTCGGTCTGGTAAGTCTCAGTCTGACTCGTCCAAGAATGTCCGTCTTTATCGTCTACTAAAGAAAGCATTTCCGCATTGGTTGCTGCAAATTTCAACCAAACACATTTCGGCTTTCTATTCCTTCGATCTGCTCAGGACCAGCAGAAACCCAACGCCCTGCTCCAAACTATGACCAACAGATGAAAAGGAAATTAGCTGCAACATGAAGTTTCTGGAATGGCAAACGCCTGAACCACTCAAGGAGTCAAAGTCGCCCCTGTGTCAGGTCGCAAGCTATTTTAAATGAGGTTTGCCAATTCTGATAGGAAGAGTGAGCAGTATTACGCAGGGGTTTTAGTCAATCACTGTCCAAATGCTGAGGTTCCTTCTTTATCTGAATATTAGTCTCTGAAGTTGTACCTGTAAAAAGAAGCAATGACCTGTGCATTTATAGAGCTAATAAGGGTTGTGTGTAAACCTCTGACTTGCAGTTATGGATGACACTTCAAATATCCATTTTTGTTTGTTTTTTTTCTGCTGGAGTCATTTGTTTGAGGTCTTTATAAATAAATTAACTAATCTCTCGAGTGGAATGCCTGGTGCCCAAGCAAGCCGATATGTACTTGCTACTTGCTTTTTCTCCCCCTTAAGCTTTGGAGAGAAAATATATCATGTTCAGTGAGAAACCCTTGGTTTTGCAATAAATAGTAAAAAAAAAAAAAAAAAAACTTGAATAAGTCTAGAGGAACTCGGAGGACGGTCGTGAATAAATAAAGCACAGCTCAGACACCGAACAGGGAGAGGAATGTGCTTCAAACGAAAGCCACTTCTAAAGCGCTTCCTGCGTCTCTCCTCACCTGATCGTGGCCCTTCTTTTTCTTCTTCTTCTTCCCCCAGCACCCAGAACTCTCCGCGTCCTTGCCACCGGTGTCGCACAACAGGCCGTCCAGCTCCTCGGAGCCGCCCTGCTGGCTGTGCGACGTCTCCGCGGCCAGACGGTAGGACAGGTTCCTCAGGATGCACACGCAGTTCTCTACAGTCTGGAGGAGGAGTTGGACGGGAGGGGAAAGTGAGGAGGAGACGGAGATGAAGGAGGCGCGGGAAAGCACGGTGAGACACTCCGCAGAGATCACACACACACACACACACACACACTAATCCTATTGTTGAGAGTGGCAGAGCAGTCAGCAGTCACAGACTTTGATCTTTTGGAGGATTTAAAAAAAAAAATCATGCAGAGAAGAGGTGACTCAGGGAACACACAGGGAGGCATCAAGTAACCAACGATGTTTCTGTGTCAGAGTTTGGGCTGAGTAATGTAACATAACGGAAAGCAGTTTAATTTCTAAGTAAAGACTTCTCATGTCTAATGTGTTTTATAATGTGCATATTTATAAAATATTTTCTCACTCTAGATTTGACAAATATCTGGGGGGGAAAAAAAACGGTTCAAAATCATGGTGATGGTGTGCAAGAACAGCGCTGGAAAACACAACAGAGCCAGGAGGAGGGTCTTGATGCTGTCAGTCACCCTCACGTATGCGCTGCTCACACTCTCCCCCTTGCTTTCTGCTATGCTAACGCTAGTTACCCCACAATGGAATACGGCTGGATAAAGAGTTTTTCTGTAACAATAAGTTGTTCTGTCGCAATTTGCATAACTGCAGCGCATAGACAAGCATGATTGACAGCATGAAGACCCTGCCCTTGGCTCTGATTGGCTGTTTCTGATTGAGCACAGGGCTGTAGGACCACAAGGAGAAGAAAGAGGAGTTAGATTTTTTTTTTACTCTAATAATATCGTGAAAGTTTTAAGAAATCTATAAAAATATATATATAATTTTTTACAAAAGTTTCATACTGCAGGTTTAAGTCTCAAGACCTGCATATAAAAACAATCACAGCCTGATTCTGCTATGACCATGTTACACTGTGGAGACACTGCTAATTTTCTACTTTTCACTTTTTATCTCAACTGACTACAGCATGCATTTATATTTGTATCTTTTTTTCTTTCTTTTAAGCTATTTGTCTATTTGTCAGTTTTAAACAGCGACACGTCACACAAGCACACGGTATTCCACTCACACAGGTATGAACCAGATTATTAATAGTATGCGGAGTGTGTGTGCTCTGCCGTGTGTCTCTGCATCACCTTGCTGTCTATCTCGCTGCTCCCCAGAGCGGTCTGGATGACGTAAAGCAGGGCGTCTGTGAGGCCTTCGCACTCCCTCATCCTCCTCCGCGCTTCCTCCCCGGCAGAACTCACGTTCCTGTTTCACACAGACGGACACAAGTTCACGGTCTGCCGCTGTCAACAATGTACAGAAAAGAAGGGAAAGCTCTTCACGGCGATGCAAACGTGTCTGAAAATGTTTGCTTTCACATATTTTGTATCAGTGATGTCGACTCTTTGCAGCCACGTCACTCGAGGCGCCACTATGTACGTCAGAGGTGAGAGACGGGAATAATTAAACTGCTTTCTACAAGTTGCTCTTTTTCCAGTTTAGCAGTGGCTGTTCGAGTCGAGATAATTTGTCTGTGAACGTAACACATCTGGTTGGGGTCAGAGAGGGTCAGAGTAGTACCCGTAAATTGGACTCAGGTAAGAGTAGAGTTATTTTTACTCAAGTAAAAGTAAAAATTATCCATCCAAAAATGACTCAAGAGAAAAAAAAAAAGTGTCTGTTAAAAAGATCCAAGTACAGAGTGGCTGATCAAATTATCAATTATTTAATGTTTAAAAATTACATCATCACATGGACAAAAATATAAATTTAATTGGAAATTTGGGCATTTTATGGACCAACATGACAACAGTTCATATAAGTACCGTATTTTCTGGACTATAAAGCGCACTATACTATAAGCCGCACTTACAAATTGTTTTGGAAAAAACTGGAAACGTACATATAAAATCCGCAGCAGGCCATAAGCCGCATGGTTCAAAGCGTGGGAAAAAAGTAGCGGCTTGTAGTCCGAAAAATACGGTAACAGAAAATAACAAAATCAGACCAAATAAAATGTTTCCAAATCAGTTTCTTTCAATAAAAAACTTATGAAACTTTAACAAAATCTGCAGGTGTGAAATTTTACTCAAGTAAGAGAAGTGATACTTCAAAGTAAAGTGACTCAAGTAAAAGTAAAAAGTACAGAGCAGTAAAAAATATTTCTAAAAGTACTTTTTCTCCCCCCAAAAAGTTATTCAAATAAGTATAATTGAGTAAATGTAACTACAGTTACTACCCATAGATGGTGGTTTTTACTAAAGTTTGAGCTAGCTTAGCAACCCACCCAAATTATCTGTCAACTTCCTACATAACTGGCTACAAAACAGAAAGTCAAATTGATGTAAAATAATTGTCAAGCATGTATGGTGACCATGGCAAAAACGTCAGGCTTCCTACACACTGAATCAGATTTCCAAGAGGAAGGAAAGGAGGAGGGAAGCTTGACTGATGTCAATTCTTGAATAACCGAATGAGAGAAACCTTTAAGCAATTCTATGACAGACATTTGGTCTGTAGCTATTCATCTGTTTAGGAAACAAAAAACAGGAAGAATGAAAGTAATCCTGCTTTTTTTCCTCTCCAGTGGAACCAGGACCGATGAGTCTGTACACCTTCCTCTCTTTACCCAAATCTAACAGCATCAGGAACGTTAGGACTCACCTGCTGATCCATATGCAGACGTCGTTTCCACATGACAGATTCATGAGAAGTCTGACTGCGTTAGTGGAAAACCAAGTGGGAAATGAGAAGGTGTTGTAGCATTGTGTTTAAGTGAGGTAGCTGCTTTTGATTCGGACAACCTCCGTTTGTTTTCTACAGTCAAATAACTGCCTAAAAAAATTACAGCAACAAAAAAAAGATATTGAGGTTGTTGACAAACTGTACTCCTCTGAGTCTGCATCCCCCCAAGCTGTTATTTGCTTCGAGTTGTGATGCAAGTTCACCCCAACACACACACACACACACACACCCCCACACACACGCAGCAGGACGCTGTCAGAAAGCTGCATTACCTGTTCAGTGAACAACATGACAAAATCAGAATAAACAGCCACCTGAAACATCCAAATTGTAACAAACAAAATCCACTTTCAACTGGCTTTAAGCATACGATTTCTCCAATATTAGATTTGGTCTCCTGTCTATTAATAGGCTGAAATTAATTACCCTCAGTTGGTTAGAGGTAATGAATTCCAGTGAAGTGATTCCTTTGCAATGCAGCCGAGCCGCAAGATTATTTCTCATTATTTGATCTTTAAGCGTAGAGGATCAAAATAACAAGGCAGATAAGAAATTACACCCAACAGATAACGCTGTGGCTAAAAGTGAGCTTCTTTTCACTCAAATAAAAATGTGATTTAACTCCTAACGTACTGCTGCCACAAAAAAAAAAATCTCTCCATCCATTTTGAATAACTGTGCAAAGTAGAGGCCTAACATGGTGGGATTTGCTTAAAATGAGGTTTTACAGTAGGAAATGCTGCATTTTCCTTGCAGTGAATGGCTGTACACGTTCAGAAGGAAACCTGGTACCGTTTCATTTCATGGGGTCGTTTCTGGATGTTTGTCTGCAATCTTACTCTGTGAAACACAAATCCCCCACAGGCGGTATTCTGCGAAGAACCTTGCTGCCATGTTGTGGTCTCAGTTTTGACTAGACTAGAACAGGTGCTGATTCAGAGCTGGGATTGTTAGGTCTGGTTACGGAAGATTTCTCTGAAGCGATGACAGGAAAAGACCTCTAGGTTTTTTCATTTTTACAAAAACTTTTTATTTTCTTTGCACCTGACTTTGCTGCTCATTTTTAAACAGACACATTTAACTCCTAGAAGTATGTTTGTGCAAAGACATTTGCGAGAACAGAAGGCATTGGTTTGTATGATATCTATGTTTACATCCCAGTTGGTACTAACCTGAACAACGAAGTCCAACGCAGAGCATCGTGTGGCCAAACAGACGTAAGTTTTGCCGATTATTAAAAATGATAATACTGTTGTGATCGGTGGCTTTCACACATCATATCTTGATCATTTATTTGACACCAGCAAAAAAAAATTAATAAATGAAACCGCTATAAAATTATAGAGCAGTTTTTACAGGTTGTTAAAAACTTCGAAGTCTCACTTCTAGTGGTGTGCAAGCAGGGATTTAGCTTTTTTTTTTATTTTATTTTTTTGTGTACATACTCACTGAATAATTCAATGAAAAACAAGGTTCTGCATCCCGGTCCATACGTTACAGAGAGAAAACCTCACGCCGAAATGAAACCATTAAAGATTCAAGGTCTGCGTTCCTATACGTGATCTGGGCCGTCCATGTAAGTTTACCTAAGGGCTGGAAAATGACGTTCAAACTGTTGCAGTGGAAATCGGGCTAATAAAGACAGCAATTTGTTGCATTTTTAATAACAGAGAGCCCTTTAATCTGCCTAAGCAGCGTGTTAAAAAGGCCTGATGATTCCTAAAGGAGTGAAAGCCTCCAAAAGCTCAAAGTAAATGAGTTAATATGCTCCTTAATAGCCGCTGTGGCGTTTGTGTCGCATCTGCCCCGATCTCTGCGCAAAACTCCAGATCTTCTTGTTAGCTGACACAACAGGAGAGAGGCGGTGAGAAACGACAGAGTAAAAACGGCGACGGAGAAGGGAAAATGGATAAAAGAGGGTATAATACGATGGAGAAGGAAGTATCGGGATAATGTGACGAGATGGAGAGAGAGAGAGACCAAAGAGGGGGTAAACAGAGAGAGGGGAAAATGAGAAATTGCGGATGATAATAGGAGACGGAACGAGCGAGGAAAAAGAGAGAGCAGGTGGCCGGCGATAGACCAAACCCGCCATGAAATATTCAATCTTTAATCAGACTCCCAGCATTCCCTAACGAGGCGTGAGAAGGATGAATTAGGCCTTCGAGTTTGGGGAGCCGAGCGGCTCAAAGTTATCTCGCACTGACACGCTCGCCAAAAGACTCAATATCACACACGCACCACTGTACCAGATGTGTCCTTTTTTCCCCCCCACAAGTGTACAGTGACGAGATTAATAACCCGCACGTGATTGGACGGAGAGACAAACAGAAGACACACACACACACACACACGCAGTTAGTGTCCTGCTGTGTGTGTTTGTGTGTGGAGAATGAGACGGAGTCGTGCTCAAGCCACTATTTTCACCCAAATTCTGCCCGGTTTGTATCCGGAAATATGCAGAAAAACTCTCCTTCAGGGTTCCTGCACATTTTTTTCATATTTTTCAGACTAAACATGAAAGAAACTCTTTTCAACAGGAAGTAATGGGGCATATCTCTTTTTTTTTTTTTTTACAGGTGGTCAGGCTTTAAATATAAAACCTGCACAAAACCACAGATAGGAATGAAGGATAAAAAAAAAGGATGGATGGACGGATGGAAGAATGGTTGGATTTAAAAGCGCAATATTTTTTAACAAAATATTGTTTTGTGACGATGTCTCACCAGAAAACCTGTTGGAAAATACAGGCAGCCGTTCACTAATCTACAAAGGTTTGACAGCGTGGAGATTCGTATTTTAGATGAACAAAGACGAATGGAGACATTTTAAAGAGCTGAATGGATGCTTCCCGTTTAAGTGTGGGTTGTCACACTTAAAGTGGTTGCAGAACTTCTTGTTGTTCATAGCACAAAAAGACAGGAAGGCAGCTTTGATGTTGTGTGACGTTACATATTTTAAAAGTGGAGATACTTTTAACCTAAAGGCTAAAACATTAGAACTGTTGTTTCTAAATGAATATGAACTTGTTTTCTTTGCATTATTTCAGGTCTGAAAGCGCTGCATCATTTTTTGACCATTTCTCATTTTCTGCAAATAAATAGTAAATTTGTGCTTGGAATTTCAGAGACATTTTGTCAGGAGTTCATAAAATAAAAGAACTATGTTCATTTTCCTCAAACATACAGTACAGACCAAAAGTTTGGACACACCTTTTCATTCAATGATTTTCCTTTATTTTCATGACTATTAACATTGTAGATTCACACTGAAGGCATCAAACTATGAATTAACACATGTGGAAATATGTACTAAACAAAAAAGTGTAAAACAACTGAAAATAGGCCTTATATTCTAGTTTCTTCAAAGTAGCAACCTTTAGCTGTGATTACTACTTTGCACCTGAAATGGTTTTCACTTCACAGGTGTGCCCTGTCAGGTTTTTCTACAATCTAATTTACAATTTTCATAGTCATGAAAATAAAGAAAACCCATTGAATGAGAAGGGTGTGTCCAAACTTTTGGTCTGTACTGTATATAGCGGTAACTACTTGTAGTTTAAACAAATTCCTTCTTCAGTGCATCAGAGAGACGAGCCTCTGATCTTCTGTCCTCATCTGAGCTTCGAACATGGGCCAGAAGATTAGCAGCACAACTTCTAACAAAAAGAAGAACTCAAGTTTCCTCTCCTTTCTAAAACACTTCTCGCCCCAAGAACCCTCCTTGGACAGCAGCATGTCGCCAAGGACAGGCATCTTTGCCAAGCTGACACCACCATCTGCAATCAACCCCAATGATTTCACACGTCTTATTAGCAACTGCATCTCTTTTGCATCAACCAGAACCCAGGAGTACCTAGTCTTCAAAGATCCAGAGGGCAGGTTACAGCCGAGTCCTCTGGCATTGACTCAGGTGGAAGCACAGATCACTTAGATACTTGGTCAAAATCTCAGGAAATACACTTTTGTTGACTGCAGGTATTGAACGTGTCCTTCTCCAACAGGTGTTTCTGATGACTTACATCACTCAAAGCGTTAGCCTCGACTTCACCGACACCTTCAACTGCACAGCCATGACACCCGAGCAGCGCATTCTCCTGGGAGCTGACTGGGTTTGGGCCATCCTGGAGAAACCCACCAAGAACCCTAAAATACAGATAGCAGTGCAGGTCCTTCACCTGCCTGAAAGAGAGGAAGCTGAAGAAAGAGCAACCACCGGGAAACCCGTCAGCGAGTCCATCCAGATGGCCAGGATGGAGTCCAGGAACAAGAACGTGTACGAGCGCATGGTGGAGTTTTGCACTTCCATTGGCAAGGACTGCTACGCCCTCTTCTTGTTCTTTGGAAAAAGGGATGACAAGGAAAATATCTACGGTGTCCTGAGCAACAACTTTGCGGCAGCTGTTGGAAAATGTGACAAAATAGACAGAGCTCTACTTGAGAACTTCTTTAAAGGTTCGAGGCATTTCCATACACCCTTAGGAATGATCCAGGCCATTTTCACAAAGAAAACAGATGAAGCGCTCACTCTAATGATTAAATTTAGCTGAAGATTTGAGGTACTAACATATACTGTTAAGACTAATGTAGGCAGTTTATCGGCCAATAAAAGTAGATGGCCACTGAGAAGGTTCATGTCATAGGTTAAATATACACTATAAAATAGATAATTTGATGGAATCGTGAGGGTTATGGGACACCAAGTAAAATGCTGCATTAGATCACATCCATGGCAGTTGGGTGCAAACGAGTAGAACTGGGTTTTAAAATTGGTCCAAGAAGAAGTGAGCATGTTATTTACTAGTTAAATGCATAAAATATATGTAAATCGACAGCTAACACCTTGTATTCCTAATAATAGCTGACTTAGTCTAAAACAAAGACACTGCAAATTACACCATATTGGTTTTCCTGGTTCAGTTTGGAAATGCACTCTATGGTGCATTCCATTAATTCTCAAATTCAGAAAAACACGCTAGAGCGACAAATTGATTTCCAACTTCAAAATTTTGTGGGTTCTTCCCAACCATGACATCAGATGTGGCTGCTATGAGTATAAAGTCATAATATCTACAGTAATAAACTATTTATTTGAACTTCTGTTCTATGATTTAGGCCATATTGGACTGTAGATGAATCTGAATGTGACTGGATTATTCTGGAATACATTGGATGGATTTATATTTAATTTAAAACTACATAACTGTATATAAACTGGACCTCGTCTTGTAAAGTTTCTTAAGATGACATTTGTTGTAATTCAGAGCTACATAAAAACAAACTAAACTAAATCCCATATTTGAATT
>CAEGAG010059528.1:0-10864 GCA_903067065.1 Brachyrhaphis terrabensis
TCTGTAAACCAGTCATGGAGATTAAGACACACGAGTAAAGAAGAATGCTGCGATTTCATCTTGCACGAGCTAAATCTTTCCACCAACAAATGCTTCTTCTTTTCAGTATTTTCTGCCATTCCACTGTGACTGTGGAACGTACATACATATTTAACCACCTTTGTAGGATTAGACTTTTGTAATACCTGTCAGAGCAGCTGAAAATAAGCCACAGGTATTGAGATTTTGTGCGGGTTTTCAAAAAAAAATGTTTGCTCTTCTTTAATACCTGACATTGAACGATGCAATCCACATTTCAAAGGATTCTGGGCTTACAATAGGGGGGCAGGCAGTCTCTACTGTTGCTGTGAAACGAACGGGCAGCGCTGAAGCTCTCTGGGATGTTCAGGCCTATCACTCTCTCCCTCCGGCTGAACTCTGCTGCCTACTGCTGGTCGTCTGCCTTACTGCAACACCTGGCCTCTCGTCTCAGGCAGCTTTGTTGCGAGGAAACTGCCGGCGGCGAGTGCTCCCCCGGCGAATAAGATGGGTACGGCCTTAGTGATGCCCACGAACGACTGGAAGATGCTGATGCCCAGAACAGCTGCCAGTTTGCAGAGGGCGTTCAGGAAACCGAACGCTGTGGTCCTGAAGACAAGAACAGAGAGCAGCTGTCAGTTCCAAAATGTAGAATACTTTAACATAAAGTTTTGTGCAAAAGTCCTAAATCAGTCCTCTTTTTGTATCTGAGTAGGAATGCTTTCTTGTCATCTCCTCAAAAAGCTTTCCTTAGGCTTTCTGAAGGCCATTTGACGATTTCTTCTTGTTTCTTTTGCAGGTGACTTAATGCTTTTCCCCCTCATTTTCAATCCAGTACCTGCCAATTTTCTGAATCTTTTTTCTTTTATACATCCACTTACTTCTGACCTATGACTCATTCAGGCATAAAAAGGCTCCGATACTGAAATCCTTAACCAGTGACGTTTGTACACCTGGCAGAAAATGCTCCGATTTTTTCATGTAACCACAAACTTTGATGTATTTTACTGAAACTTTGTGTACGGAGCAACACAAAGTATTGCATAATTCTAAATTGATAAATTATTTGGATTTTTTTTTTTTTACAAGTAAAAATCTAAAAAGTGTGGCATACATTTAGATTCAGCCCTATTTACTAAGGTGACTTTTAAATTTTAGATAACATTTGTAATCTTTAAATATTTGATGTAAATTATCTAGATTATTTTTGTTTCTTCAATTCTCTGCTATTTTTTATTTAGTTGTTTTTTTTATCTATTACTCTTATTTTTTCTGTCCTCATTAATTGTTTTGTAACCATAATGTCCCTTGTTTAATGTTTCATTGGGTTTTATATTTATTGACCAAACAAGCTCTTTTGTGTTTTGCGTCTTTTCAATATTACTGTCACAAAGATGCAATTTGGTTCCATTTTGTATACCTGAATCAATTTAAAAAACACCAAAGACAACAAAGAAAACGATAAAAACAGAAATTTTGAAAGACATTTGGTTCTCAAAAAACCGGGGTAACTATTAATGAAGACCACTTTGAGCAATTAAAACACCAATAGAAAGGAGTTTGGTGTCATAATGATGTAGCATAAAATCTGTTAAACCTTTTTAGCTGTAAAACCATTTACCAAACATCGTTTTACAATCATAAACTACTCGTTTTAAATCTAAAAAAACTGCAGAATTTATTCCAACAAAACAAATTTAAAGGTGATCATTTAAAACAAATAAATAGTTTTCACTTCTGGCACCTCAGTCAGAGGGGTTTCCATAGTTACCGATCCAGAAATGATTAACTATGACGCTATTCTGTGCTGCTGTTGCGCTACCTTTTATCTGACGGGTACAGCTCCACCGTTATCACATCCAGGGCGTTCCACGAGGCGATGCTGATACCACCAAACAGACACAAGAGGGCGATCATCCCCGACTCGCTGTTGCCGAATATCAAGAAGAAGCAGCTGACGCAGGATATGACGCTGGATCCCGCTGGGGAGGAAGAAAAAACATAACTTTTAAATAAATTTTGGAGTCATACCAAATGTCGATATTCAAACTTGATTGCGTTTTCCTACCCAGCATCCTCAAACGGCCTATTTTGTCCATCAAAAGCGCAGACACAATGTTCCCGGGGAGCACAGCTAGTGTACCAAGGAAGTTGACAAAGTATATCATGTAGGCGTTGTTGAAGTCGTCGCTGAAGTCCAGCATGCAGCCCTCTTTGTTGTGGAGGAACGTGCTGTTGATCAGCTTGCAGTTGATAAACCTGTACTTGAACAAATCTGAGGACAGAAAGAAGTTGCATAATTTTTCCCACAGAGGACTGCAACCTTTCACAGATCAAAGGTGAAAAAGAACGGCTCTTAAAATATTGCAAAAATACACTGTGGTGCACTCCCTATCGCATTTGTTTAGTACGGCAAGCGGTAATTTGCATTTCATTTCAAAAAAATGGGAATGACTGATTTGTTTCTTGACCTTAGATGAGACAATAAACTGCCTGTCGTTGCGTAGACAGAAGTTGTTTTAAGGTTTAGAGTTCAGATGTGGGGTTTTCAGGTGCTTTTGTGTGAAGTCAGTATCTAACCTGAAGCAGACATCTCTCTCAACTGATTGGATGAAAACAGGAAATCAACCTCCATTTTCAAGCCTTGCCACACATTCCCAATTGGGTTTATGCCTGGACTTTAATTAGGACATTCTAAAACATAAAATGCTTTGAACTAAAACCATTCTATTGTCTCTGTATGTTTATGGTGGCTGTCCCACTGGAAAGGGAACCAGTCTCAAGTCTTTGGCATCCCTCCAGAACCATCCAGCTCACTTCTGATTCGTTCTTTATGTTTAGAATTTTTGGGGTGGAAACATTGTTTTTATTTATTTATTTTATTTTAGATGTTGTTGTTGAAAGAATGTTTGCTCTTACTTTTTACTTTGTGAAAGTTATTTTCTTGAATAACCATAGCAACAAAAAGTTGCCATGGTTATGCAACAGCCAAAAATTCCAGAGTAACAAAAATAATAAATAAATAAAACAATAGCACTGTCTTCTGATTCTCCCGGACCTGCTCCAATGACTCGAAAAAAATATGACACAATGGCTTGCCATATTTCCACTGCTTAAACTTAAACTTGTGCACACTGAAATGTCTCTTCAGAATGACCTATTCTAGCTTCAGTTTATCTATATTTCTGTCGGAGCTGCTTATGATTAGTTTACTCGTAGATTTCCCCAAGGCAATGTTAAAACTACAGTAATCCAATGCTTTCAAAAACAAAATGTTTTATGGATGAGTGACGGAAATAAAAGAATATGTCGTTGGCTTCAAGCGTGAGAGGAAAGAGGTTGCTGCTTTCCCTGAGTAAAAGAGGCGAGAATAAATCTGTCACAGCTAAGAATGAAGGGCTACAAATTGTCAGCAAAAGAAGTGTTAGAAGCTCTTAGATGTGATTCCCAGTTTCAACTCTGACATGTTGATTTAGACCTTTGGCAGGAATCGAAACCACAAGCAGAGGACGGTCACAGGAGCCTTTAAGGGAGTCTGTCTCCACCCACACAGATAAGTTTGTCTCATGTTCCCTGTTCGATTTATGCTCTCTAAATCTCAAAGAGCTGCGTCTCATCCAATCCCGTCTGTTTCTGTGCTGGATTTGTTTGTGTTGTTGTGGTTACGATTGGTGCAGCTAAAGAGTAACCCAGGGTAACAAGCATCACAGGGTTTCTGTTGTTTCTCACTGCTCTTCTTTTTCTGGGTATTTCACTGTAAAATCGAATGATTAATTTATGTGTATTAATTGTAAGCAAACTAATTTCCATGGATACATGTAAACTGTAAATGTAAGTACTGGTTCCCTTTATGTTTATTTCAAAAAATTCAGAAAACAATTTACTGACTTCAGTAGAATTAGTCTTCCTCATTACTTACTGCAATCCTTCTTGTTTGTGCATTATTACATTATTATTATCAGTAATAGTAACATTCCCAAATAAATATTTTCTCAGATCTTCTTTTCTATTCTAATTTCCACCTCGATGAATTATAGAAATATAAAAACGACACATACAGTCTTGTAAAATAGTACATGTTGTTTCTGCTTTCGCTTGTCTTGTCAAACCATAGTTTTGTTTAGTTTTTTTGCAGGGGAGATTAAGGGATAAAGACAAAATATCACATTGTCATTATAATTACCTGTCCTGAAGCATGACCGGACAACAGTTTTAAAATTAAAACCATACTCTCCACCAAATCACATTTAACTAATATTTGCTATAATAGTATTTACCTGTGTTGTAAAACAAGCTGGCGATGAAGGTGCAGTTCCTGAAGAATGTGTGTGTGGAGGTGACGTCCTCAAAGTAGCACTCCTCAAACACTGAGTCTTCAAACACCATGGACTTCATCTTCAGGCTGAGGAACCTGCACACACAAGCTTTAGATAACTCAGTTGCACTACAGACTTTTGAATAACTAATTTATATTGCGAGCGCCACCTTTAAGAATCTGACTTTTCACACAAATGTGTACATTACATTAATCTGAGTAAATGTAATGTAGTCAGATTACATTTTGGCCTTTTGGAAAAAGCATTCACTGTGACAGCATCTCAGTTTTCCTGTCCCTGTTTTATTATGTTAAATTGTGCACTTTAACAGCAATGATCATTTTCGCAAAGTTTAAAAGCTTTTGAAATGATTCATAATTGATTTATGAATCAACAGTTTACACAATGATTCAATAGCTTTAAATTCTCAATTGTCTTTTTCTTCCTCAGTTTCTGGCAGAAACATAAGAATCTTTGGCCAAGTATTCTCTCTGATTTTAGATGATTTGCAGCTGGAAGGATTTTTCTTGATACATTTTTACTTATGGACATTTGCTATGATGCATAATCAAAGAAACAAGGCGGTTTACAACTCCGAGAAGCTGATTAACATCCCAAAAGCAGAAATAATGCTTCAACTGCACCCACAAATCCTTAGATTTGCAGTTAAACAGAATGCTACACGAGATCCTCCTTGCCCAGTCAGTATCTACAACAACCTTTTGAAGAAACTCGGATAATATAAGTTATAACATTTAATTTCCCTCTGAGATTAATAAAGTATTTTTGAATTTGAATTGATCAAAGGGGGAAGTCACCAAACACCTGATGTATGTGCCAGATGAAAATTGACAGACCCCAGTTGATCAATTTTGAGTTGAAAAACAACTAAAAATGACCTGTGAAACTTTTGCTTGAATTTCAGAGAACAGTAGACCTTCATAGACTTTTGATTTTAGTCCATTTAATTGGTATTTTGAAGATTTAGATCCAAATAGACTTTAGCTTTTCATGTTCTGGAAATGAAATACATTTGTGTAGTAAATAATTGAATCACGAACAATCACGATTTTGTTATAGTCTAGCTCCAATATGATCTTTGAGTTTCAATTGAACGATCAACATTGTGATCTTTAAAATAACCATTTCAATCATATGCAAATGTAACTAATTTTGTCTAACAGAGGTTGCCATGTCCCATATTTGCTACACGTCAGAATAAGAAGAAAGCCCTACTTGTCATTAAAATAGTATCCATCACGATGGACTTGGTTTTCCAGGGTGAAGTTAAAAGTGACGTGCTCCACTCGCTCCTTGGCGAAGGTCTTTGTTCGTGATTCATATTCCTGCTTCTGGATGTACTTGATCATGTCAGGGAACCACACCGTCAGCCCGTAGTAGCTGCAAGGTTTTTTGAAGACAAGACAGATGGAAGAAGCACGAAAAATAAGCATAATATACTGTATATGAGATACTACAGGAACAGTGACGGGGCTCGTCTGTTTACCTGAAAGACATGCTGAACCAAACAGCCATGAGCATAAAGGTGGTCCTTTTGTATTCAGGGCTAAAGCAGGCAAGAATGTTGTTCCGTATCTGCAGAAAAAAACGAGATTCATTTAAAAGAAATAAATTTGTGTCTGGGTTTGATCTAATTACTATTTGAAGCTAATTTCTAAGCTTTGCATGCTTGTACGAGAGTGAGAACGAACTTTGAGAATCAAAACCAAGTTCCAACCCTCGTTGTTAAGTGTTATTTATTCAGGACGGGGGGTGTAGGCGTTGCATTTAGCAGAAAGTAGGCTGAATGCATCAAAATCTAACAGAACTGTGTCACAGTGCTGTGGCTGTGCTGCAGAGTGTGACATAAAAAAAATAATAATCTGGGTTTTAAAAAAGCACATTTGTAACTTTGACAGTTTTACTGACCTGTTGGGAGAGACTCATAATCTTCAGTCTGTAACGCTGCCAGACGGGGGTGTCGGTGCCAATGTCCACCAACTCATCAACCTGCTTCACAGTCTTTATTGTGGTGACCTTGGAGTAATCAGACACAAGACAGTCAGAGGCTTTCATAGTAGCCAATTCAGGAAATATGTTTGAAAACCTTGTTGGCTTAAGCTTATCTCATAAAAACAAAGTAGAGAGAAAATATTTGCCCCATTACAATTCTCTGTGGATTTTTTGTTCTTGTCAAAGTTACACACTTCAGATCTTCGTTGACAAAGATAACCAGAGTAAATACAAAAAGCAGTTGTCAAATGATGGTTTATAGTTTATTAAATGTTAACCATCTTTTTATGTTGATATAATTTAGTACAACACAAATGAAAACCATTTTGATTTGACTGCTAAAATAAGATTTAAGCTCACAACTGATATCTTAAAGTTCAGTTTTCTGAGCCTTCAGAGTCTAGAAGTCAATCAAACAATTGTACATATGCAATATATAAATTATATAACACAGTACATTGTGAATGTTGCACAGTAATGATGCAAGACGTTTTTCCCAGCTAGCATTTATGAAGTGATGTTAATTGTCTGTCACCTGTGCATCTTTTTCAACTTTTGGTTTCAATGATTGCAACAACTATTTCTCAAGGATACTCACAGTGAACACCTTCTCTGGGTGTCCTTTAGCTCTCATGTTTGTGTCATGAACTTGCTTCAGAATCATCCAGCCTTCATCATGCTTCCCATTCTGTTTGGAAAAAGAAGTTAAAGACGTGTCACTTCTGACTAAGAAAATGTAAAATATATATATATATCCCACCAAGTTTTTATCGGTAAAATCTCAAACAATGTGTAAAGCTCTAAAAAGACTGTCAACTGTTATGCACACCTCTAAGTAGAAGCGTGGGCTCTCAGGCATGGCGTTGAGTGCAGCGATGGCTGCAACAGAAGGAAACGCGCAGACCAACACAAACACTCGCCAGCTGTGGAACTGATACGCTGAACCCATCTGGAAACTCCAACCTTGGAAGTAAAGACAAATAACAGCAAAAGATATTTAACCACACAGAAACAGGAAAATTAGTTACAACCGTAAGTCAATATAAAGTCAAAACTCATATTGGTGAGTTAACTTGCTGAAACGCAATATAAATACAAAATATCTTGTCATTATTTGCTCAGAGGGGTGAGTTTGAGCTCACAAACTGTTTTTTCAGTGACTGTGTGTAACATGCAATAATTAACCAGATGGTGTTTGGATGAAAATGGATCTCTGCTAAATACCGCCTACATGTTTTGGATAATTTGATGAAACCAGATATAGTAGCTCCACATATTTGATACATGTTCACGTTACTGAGTCACTTGGTTAGTGGGTGTTATAAGTACCTCCATTGTTTGCAATAAATGTTACACTTGCTGAAAAAAACTAGCAATAAACCAAATATGGGGGGTTGTTGTTTTTTTTGTTGTTGTTGTTTGTTTTTCACAAAGGGCTACAAAGAGTTGAAAACAAGGCAAGCAGATTATTTGAATCTGAATTAACAAGATCCTTGCAAGATTACATAAAAATTATACTAATTTGAAAGCCGTAGTGCAGGCCTTAATCTTCCTTAAGGACTTTGGGTGAGAATAATTCTTGCATGAAAATTCAAAACAATTTTAAAAAATGACAATTAACAAATGTCGGCAGAGTAGGACAGCAGATTAGAGGCAAACTTTATATATATATTTGTATATACATATATATATATGTTTACACAGATTAGACAGTAAAAGACTGAGACCAGGTGGCTGAGGAGGAAGCATATGGAACTGAATCAAAGCAACAAACAGCACACAATGAATTTGGAAGTAAATCTGAAAAGAATGTACAGACCAACATGTTGGCCCTAATGTTCCTTAACATTTCTGCGTCTTGATCATTTGTATTTCCATGCTCACCATAGTGTGGGATGATGGCCCAGGCCATGGCGGACGCATAAATTCCTCCAATCATCCAGAACATGCAGAGCCAGCTGAGGTGCTCGCCGCGCTTCTCTTGGGACAGAAATTCAGAGTAGTAGGAGAACACGATGGGAATTGAGCCACCAATTCTGTAAAAGTTAGAGTCCAAAGGTCAGCATTGGGGAGAGGTGTTTTATCTCATTGTAAAGGAAAGTATAACTATTTTTAATTTGTTCACTTTATACCCCAAAATGCCAGAATACATTTGGGTAGTGGTCCTTAACACTGCCACTGTCCTGCGTGTTTTCAGAAATTTCCCTGCTTCATCATATTTGCTTATGATGAATGGATCATTAATCTATTTCTGTATAGCTTGCTGACAGATTGAGGAGATATTTCAGCCATTTTAATCAAAACTATTGCAGCAGGAAGTTATTTAAAACCACTGATATCATCTGGATCAGTGACACAAGACAAAAGTGACTGTTGGGCAGAGAGAGTTTGACTCTTATTGTTTTTGTTTTGCTACCTTGTTTGGTGCCAAAAAAAACCTTGCAATTGTTGATTTAAATCATCCACAGTTGCTATTTATTCCGCTACCAAGGACACAGACGTTTCTGATTTTGTTTAAAGAGTAAAAGTTACAATGACTTTCTGGGTGTCTTTAAAAGGTTAAAAATGTTTTCAACTAATTTAAGCTGTACATCATCCAATGTTTAATTGTAGTCTGCTCATAATAAACAACTTCATATACGGCCTATTTTGTCAATGATATTTAAGAACTTTGTTACCAGAGGCTTGTTGTACAGATACATTATTCCCAGTGAGAGTTTTTTTAGTTATTTGCGCTAAAAAATAAAAAGAGACAAGCAAAAACCTGAAACCAAGGAACAGCTTGACCTTTAGATGATTGATCTGCCTTGAGCCTCGAGGAATCAATATAAAAATACAGTTCTTACTTAGTACATACCAGAATGTATCATTGTTGGCATTTTTCATTTAAAAACTCAAAGAACTAGGAATAAATTGTATATTTATGACTGGCTGCCAGTAATAAAGTGGCCAGAGATTTAAAATCAATTCTTCTCTCAGTTGCCTGCCATGTGTAGACACAACAGTGGTACTCTGAGTTTAAGACCATAGTTATGTTTGATTTATGGAAGAAAAACATTCTTCTAAGCAGCTTTAAAAATGAATGGCTTTAAAGGATTACGAAGTCTGGCTGCTTGGAAGCAAAATATAAAGACATAAGGGATGACTCAAGCTTCTTCTTCTGCCCTGTGTGATCAATGAGTAGGTTATTGGTTGTAGCTCACTGGGAATTATCTTGACCTTTCAATTCACCAGTTCAATGAAGTGGAAAATACTGGAATAACAATAAAACTCTACATGACAATAATTGTTCTCTTAGGGACTATTATAAGAGAGGTTTACATTGATTTTGTGTTATAAACTGGTCACCCAAACATCAAAAATATTATCAAGATAGAGGAATTCACAAAAAGAGTTAAAGGTGCAATTACCCAACACCTGAGAGGAGGCGGCAAAACAGAAAAGTGCTGTAACCCTGAACGAAGGACGAGAAGAAGGAGAAGATACTGTTGATGGACAGAGAGATGATGAGGGACTGCCGACGGCCTATCCGGTCTGCCATAGCCCCCCAGAGGAAAGCCCCAACCATCATCCCAAAATATACGATGAGGCCTGTCAGGAGAGCAAACAAAATGTGTTAGCTTTCAACATTTGATGTTTACATGCTTTTTTTCTATCAGCCAATTCTGAGCAAAAATACTAATTCACTGTCTTATTAATCTTTGATATTATGTCCTTTACTTGTGTAATGTTTGATTGCTACCAAGTGTGCTTGGAGCATATTTCTAAGCTGAATTCTTACACTGGGGTTGATTAAATAAGGAAAGGTATGGAGTCTAGCAGTGTGGAGATGGTCAAAGCCGTGAGCTAAAGAAGGTCAGATTTGGAAAGTGTGTATGAGGACAAAACTCATTTGAAAGTAAGATCTATACATTGAGTAATGCTAATATGGTTCTGTACATGCACTGTAAAAAAAAAAAAAAAGCTGTGTTTAAAGATCAACAGGGATTTCAAGAAATGGGCCAAGATTTCCTCTTGATTCGGATTTNATTTGCCCTTACCAGGTTGTTGTTCTGTATAAATTAAATTGCCATAGCTGGCTTGGTAGGAAAACAATCAGTAATATTTAGGAAAGTCCTCAAAAATATCCTTTAGGTTCCACATAGAAAGTCTTTAACGTCACTAAAGTAAGTCCCAAGAAAGTTGTAGAAAGTACTAATTTAGTTTCTAGAATTTCCAAGGTATAAATTCCAGTCAAATGTCCTATAAGTTCAGAAAGTAGCCAGTAAAATCCTAGAAGAATCTACTAAGTTTTTGTATTTTATGTAGACTGAATTATGAAGCAGTAAGTTCCACAAAATAACCTCCAGATTTTTGGAAAGTATATTGTGCATTCAGGATTATAACTCGTAAATCACGTCAGCGTTAGATGTCCATTATCCCTCTTTCTGTTAGAGATCAGTAGGTTAAAGGCTTTTAGAAAATACTTTAAATTCAGAGAAATACACAAAAATTTCAGACAATTTCTGGGAACCTGT
>CAEGAG010059531.1:0-11342 GCA_903067065.1 Brachyrhaphis terrabensis
CTCAGCGCCATGACCTCATCCTCATTGTTTCCAGCGCCTTTTGCTTGTTTGAGAAATTACCTCGAGCACACAAACACAGGAGTAAAGCAAAATCTCAAAGTTAGTTTGCATCGAAATGGTGAATCGGTCTCCCCTTTATTAGCAGATGCGTTTCATGCTGAGGCCAACTCTTCTTAAAACTGATATTTTTGCATTGGAAGTTTGGTCAGCATCGCATAGCGACCGACTAATCCCATTTTGATCCAATAAGTGTGCGCTTGTGTGCATGTGAGTGAGAGAGAAGGAGAGATAGAGAGGGAGAAGGAGGGAGGAGAGGCGGGAAGGAGGGAGGATTGATCAGCGTCTGTTAGAATCTTGTTCTGGTTTTTCTTGGAGTGAGGTCTGTGCCTGCCGACGCGCCTCTCCTGTGCAGCCCCCCTTCAAGAGGAGCTATTTAAAATAAAAAATAAAAAAAAAAAACAACAGAGAGGGAGAGAAAGGAAAGAAACCTTTTTATTTTTGAAAAGAAGAAGGATCTGCATAATACCAGTGAAGTGGATAAAAGCGCACGGCTGGATTCTTTTTGCGTTCTCTCGCGTTTTTCCCCTCTGGTGTCTGAATGAAACAGGGAGGCAGAGACATGGGAGAGCAGCGGAGTGTAAGGTTTTGCTCTGTTCTGGGGGTGTCCGTCTGTCAGCATGACTGAGTAAACACCTTCTGCCTTTAACTTTTATTCTTCACAAGCTGGTGAGTTTCACTCCACCGCTTCCTTTTGCATCCCAGAGTTCCGTTTTCTCTTGGAACTCTGCAGAGACTTTGGTGTTTCACCCCCCAACACACTGTCAGTGAAACTGCCCTAAACTTTTCTGCGTTTTTTTTTTTTTTTAATAAATAAATAAGAAGATCGTATTGCATCCCCCCTTCAAACATTTTGAAGGTGATGTCATCGTGCTGTGTTTTGGCAGGTATTGTGTTGAGAGGGCGCAGAGGGGACTGCTGCAGCCAAGTGGTAACCAGCGGCTGAGTAGAGCCGGGGGGTGGGGGGTGGAGAGTCCGGAAAAATCAGGTGCAAAGTGCGGCATGTCATTTCCTCGCCGTGTCGCGGGTGGCTGACTCTGCCACCCAGTCGCAGCTGCTCCCATCATCTCCAGCCACCTCCTTCCTCCATCATCTTTCTTTCCCTTCTATTACCCCCCTAATTCAGGACTGCCCATATTCTTCCATCTGAGCTGGACCGCTCCGGGACCTTATCAACGTCTTCCTGGAACACCATTAGCGGGTGTCACCTGAGCTCCAGACCCGCTGCGTGGAGGCGCAGAGATGACCGAGATCGCATTGAATTACCCTGCGCCCGCAGAGCCCCATCATCCAGGTCGCAGTTTGCTCCAGCCGCCAGCCCAGGAAACCCGCCGGCAAGAGCTCCAGAACCCGCACAGCTTGGATTAAACCTGCCTCTACTCCCGTCTGTGGATCTCAGCGAGTTCGGGTTTTCTGCTTTTTTTTAATTAATTTTTTAAATTTTTTTCCCTGTAGCGCCGAAAACTTTTACGCACTGGATTACGCATCTGGGGGTCAGCTAGGTCGATCGGTGCAGGCAATTTGTAACACGT
Organism: Brachyrhaphis terrabensis; assembly: GCA_903067065.1. NCBI lineage: Eukaryota > Metazoa > Chordata > Actinopteri > Cyprinodontiformes > Poeciliidae > Brachyrhaphis > Brachyrhaphis terrabensis. The sequence goes on from CAEGAG010059531.1 coordinate 1,590, forward strand.
GAACGCGCTTTCACCTGTTCCGCTTTCTGTCGGGAACGCGCGGCCCATTTGCTGCCCCCGCCCATCTGTCCCACCACCGGTCAGGACGGCTGTTAAAGGTTGCCCGGCGGTCATCACTCACGCCGTCTCGTCTGTGCCATCCACACCGGGAGGACCGGAGCACGCCGCTGCCGCCGATGCCAACAGGAGTGACAACTGACTCTTTGACTCTGGACAGCATCCATCAGGTTCACAGCGTGAAGGGAGAATCTCCGGACTGTCGGACTGGCTCAGACCGAGCGAGGAGACCGTCTCTGGGCCAAGTTCCATAGTGGAGGGGGGAAGCAATGTGGTCCCTTCTTTCCACGTTGACCGTCTTGTAAGTCACTTTTCATCTAATTTCTTTGCTCGGATTCTATTGCTCTGGTTCAAAGTCTTAGGAGGGTCAGGGCAACAGATGAAGATGATGAAGACGAGGGTTGTAATGTCCAAGGGTTACATTACTTCACAGAAGACATAGGAGTGCAAGGGTCTGTTTTGATTGGCTGACAGTTCAGGGCCATTGGGTCAGAGTCAGGGCCTTGTTGCTCATAAAACCTGCCATAAACATCTCCATCACCATCTGCACTCACTTTGGGGATGGCCAGGCTCAAAATGGATCAATTTTCCTTTTTGTTCAACAAGTGTGTTTTCCCCCGGTTTGGAATATTTTAAAAGTTACATCAAAAAAACACTGGCTTTATCTGTGGGACAGCTAAATTTAGAGCCAAGAGCAAATATATGGAAGGAGGATGCAGAACCAGGGAGGGTGTGGAGGGGTGCACATTTGAGATGTTCCTTCTCAAAAGTCAGGGGGTTTATTTTTCTTCCTTTGTGTCGGCTGTTCGTCTCCCAGATGGCAGTCATCTTTAGATACTTCTCATTCCTTACACAACCTGGACAGGGTGTGTGCTGCCGTTTGTGTCTCCGTGCCTTCCTCTCACCTAACTGGCTACATCTGTCTTCTTTTCTTGCCCATACAATTTTTTATTTATTTTTTTTCCACTGATACCTTCTAAGATTAAAAGAAGCATAAATTAATAACTGATGAATGACGGTGCCCCTGGCGGCATCCGAAGAGACACTCTCTGTGTTTAGTCTGCTGCTCTCCCAATCATCTTTTTATTAATTTCCATCTCACTTACCGGTATTACCACAGCCACTTTTCATCCTCCAGATGCTGTTTAATCCTCTTGATCACAGGTTTTCAGTTCAGGGCTTTTGGTCTAAACAACCTGTTAATTTCTGTGACTTGCTCAAACTTCTGCTGCGTCAACAGCCTCGAATGCTACTCATATCCCCACAGGTCTAAGCAAAACTCTAAAACGGGGTCTGCTTGCAGCACATTTGAAACTTTTGAACTTTGCTGAAGCCCACTGCTCCAACTTTGGCGTACCACGTAAACCACTGCTACACACGGCTGAAACCGCCACTCTGTGCCGAGTCCCACAGGTCAACCACTCTTCTCCACGCTAGTGCCCAGTCTACAGTGCTGAGGCCTACTCTCCTAACCGCAGCCTCCATATGGTTGATCTGCTGGGATGTAGGTTTATGATGTCAGATGGCTGCTTGTTTTGGCAGTGGGCCCGGGCACATTGGGCTTTCCCTCTTTCTCCCCTACCTCCTTCTGTCCTTATTCCTCTTGAATTTTTTACTCTGCACTCTCTTATTTTCTCATTTTTCTCATCCCTCCCCCCACTGCCGGCTGATCCCATCTCTCCCTTTCCTCTCTCCTTCTCCTTCTCTCTGTAGCTGGCATAATATGGAGTGTCTGTGGTTTTTGTGGGAGCGGGGGAATCCAGTGCAGAGGCACTTTTCCTACAGCGTCCTCGGCAGTGGTGCAGCCGTGGTGTTTTAACAGCTGAGAGTCCTCACAATGCACAGGCGCTCTGGTTTTTTCGGCTGCGCAGGCAAAAAGTGAGGGCCAATGCTCCGCTGCATTTCCCAGGATGTCTGCATCTATTAGGACGACCTGGAGCGAGCCAACAACACCGGCTATGGAGTCTTATGAGACAGAAGAGACAAAAATAGAGGGAAACAAGATGGCTATGATGGCATATTTGTACGAGGCAGGACACAGAGACATGTTACGCAACACTAAGCACATGTTGAACACCTTCCACTTCCACTATTTGCCCTTTTGTCTTCTCGTCTCGCTTTGCACTTTGCGGTTTCACCTCTGTCGTTAATTTGCTTGGCTTTCTCCCCTTTGCTTTCAGATGACCCCCTCTCCCCTTCCTCACGTTAGTCCATTTGCCTGTTCTTTCAGATGTTATCTCCACTCTCCCATCAGCCCTCTTCAGCTTCATCTCTCCTCTATTTACTCTCACATTATCTTCCACAGCCCTTCTCTCAGCCTGGGTCTCTGCGTACCTCTCGGCCTACCTTTCCTCTTCTCTTTGCTATCTGCCTCTCTCAGCATGTCTTTGCTTAGGCCCAGCTGTCAGCTGTCTGCCCCTCCTGTATACACATATTCACCCTGCACACATCTGCACATCTGTGTGCGTACCCATGACAGTGTGGAGGAGTCACCCTTGCTAACCCTAAACATAAAGAAAGATTGGAGGCAGGGGGGATGATAGGAGAAAGGTAGAGCGGAGAGAAATGACGGGGAGGGAGAGATAAACTCGGCGAGCAACAGGGAGGACTGCGAGCCAGAGAGAAAGAGAGAGAAGAAGCATGCAGAGAGATAGCAAAAGATGAGGTGGGGAAAGACAAAATTCATAGAATTGCTTTTCAGCCCACACACTTGGTTTTGAACTCCATCAAGTGTTCAGCCACTAATTCAGAGCTGCTCAAGGACTGCCAAAGAAGATTTTGCAACACAATCACTCCCTTACAAAAGCTGTAAATAACGTGCGATACATTCAAGGTCAAGGTCTACATGTCAATTAGGCAAGAAAGTGAGAAGAATTTTAATTATAAGCGTAACCAGCTGTTTCTCCTGTAGTGATTAAAAAACTTTAACTAGTTGGACAACTAATAGGCTCCAAGTAGACAAAACAAAACATTTTGTACCATGCCACCATAAATCATTTTTCCACGTCTTAGCTCTTGTTCGCACATATTCCAAGCATCTCCAAATGTAACCACAATCCACCGCTCTCGAAAGCCACATCACAGCTGAATGAACACCTGTAGTCCAGCACAGCTGTCTACATACACAAGCGGCCAAATGAGCGAAGCCGTTTCCTTAGATGTCCGAACCAAAAACGTGTTCTACTCATTTCGGCATGTTTGCCATGTCGGTGTTGGTCCAGTCGGGTCATTTGCAGGCCAGATTTTTGGAAGGGCAAAAGTCACAGATGGGTCAGAAAGTGGGCTCAGACAGGAGGCTGGTAGCGTTACTGTAAACACTGCTCTGGGTGTTGTCTGTCTTTCGATTCCTGGACATCTGCCGGTCCGTATGTCAAGTCGTTGTGCCAGTCTCACGCCCAGGAGTGTGAGTAATCACCCGAGAAGGAAATGAGATGTCGAACAGAGAAAACAGAGGAAGAAAGAAATGGAAATGATGGTGTAATGCCCTAATCTTCCAAGATTTTATATTTCTTAACTCACTGTTTCTACTTTTTCCAGATGTATCCAGATGTTACTGGTGATGTGCAATCCATTGCAGGTGAGAGACAGCATGCATCACAAAGGAGCGATTATGTAGCGTGAAAGACGTTTTGTATATTGATTTTATGCATAGTTCTTCAAGCATCTTCACAATTCTCTGCCAAACTGCGGATGTGCTTGTGGGTGTTCCAGCAGGTACTTGGCGTGGATGGAGTCAACTTCAGTGTACATGTGGAGAACCAGACGCAGGTGCGAGACACCATGAGTCGGAGACACCACAGAGTCTACCAGCTCTACAGCCGGACGAGTGGCAAGCACGTCCAGGTGTTGGGACGCAGGATCAGTGCCAAGGGAGAAGATGGAGACAAATATGGTAAGACACAAACACAAACGTACAGTGAAAAGCAGAGTAGTAGCACTTAACTACTAAATGTGCTCATGTCCTATTTGCACATGCAGACTGCCATGCAAAGTATTCACACCTTTTGAAGATTTTGCTATGTTGAAACCTAATTTTTATTTAAATTTTTTTTTACACATTTTTACTAACAGTTTTGATGTAAAAACAAGTGGACTTGCAGTTTCTTTTTTTCCCCCTTTCCTAACCCTGAGGTCCGTAGTAGAACAATGAACAAACAGCATCATAAAGACTAAGGAGCACTTCAGACAGGCTACAGATAATTTTAAAGCAGAGTTACGACTATAAAACAATATCATCACATTTAAGCGTCTCACAGAACACTGTTGAGTCCATCATTCAAAACCAGAAGCTAAACACAAGACAACTTTGGAACAAAAAACTTGTTGGAGGTTTTAGTAGACTTGAGATAGATAGGGGTAGAGATTGAATCTCCCACGATAGCCAGAGCTGGCTCAGATCAAAGCATAACCATGTCAGATTAGCCCAGTCATACTAAAGGCTTGGGAATTGCTGTAGAACCTATTCATGTAACCTATACAATCTATCTTGCAAAAATATCACTCTTCAGATGTGCAAGCTGGCAGAGTCATTCCCCAAAAGACTTGATATTAAATAAAAGGTGATTTTACAAAGTACCGTCTCAAGAAAGAGACTGAATACACATGCATGCCACACATTATTCAGATTTATATTAGCAAATTTTAATTTTCCTTATACTTTGCAAAGATGCACTACTTTGTGTTAGTCTGCCACATAAAATCTCATAAAAATACATTGAGGGTTTTGTTTGCAATGTGACAAAATGTGAAAAAGTTCAAGGGCTGTGCATACTTTAGTGAGTCACTGTAAGAAGAACAAAGACTTAAAAGTTGACCAGACCCATGCATCGTTGGAGATGCACATAAAAGCACACATACAGGCCTTCCGTGGCTTTGACAAAGGGGCAGTGAAGCTTGTCTTGGGAGCACAAAGACCACATTGACTGGCTGCAGACTCAGTGATTCACAAGAGAGAAGACACAGAGAGAAAAGGTGTCACGAAAGAAAAAAAGTGTGAGATAAAGGAGGAAGCCTAGCATCGATGCTCAGATAGAGCATCGGACCGAGTGTTAGAAACTCATCTCTTTCATTGATCCAACCATTGATTTTTCATCCTTCCTGTTGTCTCCTCTGGATTTTAAACAGCAGGCTTCCTTTCCCTCCCTCCATCTATCGTCTGACACTTTCTCCGTCCATCCCCCAACATCCTTCATCCCTCCTCCTAGATGTGTAATGATGGCTAAACCATTTTTAAACAGCACAGAATCAATTAAGCCTTTCCATAAAGGTTCGTAATTATGTATGTTGGTACACCCTTTCTATTAATTTCGGGTCAAATGTCTGTCCGTTTAGCCCCGGGTACAACACATTCAGAGATGCACCTGTTTTTATATGAACATTTAAAATATGACATGACTAAAAACCAACCAACAATTAGACCAGTGATTTCTGCGTCCGAACTACAGGCACAGAGAATAAATCTGAAAAAAAGTGTATGACAGTACAAAGATGAAGAGCAAGAGCAGAAGGGAGATGAGAAGACGGTTGGGGGAAGAGACATGAAGGGGGCAGGAGGGAGGTATTGATTTCTGCTGACCCCTTTGTTGACTAAGGTCATGTAGGAACCATTTTAGGATTTATTTTTAAACAGGCACAAACACTCTCTAAAGGTGTGTAGTTAGTGAAGCAGCAGCATGTTTCCTGGAAGATTGAACACACATTGTGCACCTGCACTCAAAAACACAAAGGGCGCAGGAGCACGCGCACACGCCTTAAAACAACAGGATCACAGGCACTCAGACTGAGTGTTCTTCGGCTCCCCTTGGCTGCCTTTTTTCTCGGCTGTTATCTTTTTATTTTTCTCAAGGCTCATGTGCAGTCAGAGTTCTCACATCCATATGTGTGATCAACCTGCCCTAATAGCCATCTGTCCTGCCAGAGACATACACATCTCCCCGAGATTTATTTCACAGGTAATAGGAGCTATGAATCTCCATACTGTGACCCAGAGGAAATGCTTTGACTGGTTTAAATTTAATGTTAGCTGATTAAAACTCATCTTTCTTCCAGGCTATTGACATCCAAAGTAAAAACAACCCATTCCAGTCTGCGGTTGTAATGAGACAAATGTTCCAGTTATATGGAGACACTCAAGGCTATTCAGTGTCTCCATATAAGACACTGAACATGTTGAACGTTCAACACCATGTGAGATGTTGAACGTATTATTTATTTTGTTATCTTTTATTATTCTTAATTCTTTTACTCACGTTGCTGCTTTATGCATTTTTGATCGTTGTTTGTGTTTTATTCTGTTTTTGTTTTTCTGTACAGCACTTTGGTACATTGTGGTTTTCAAAGTGCTTTATGAATAAAATTGGATTGGATCATTTGAATGTCTTTACATAAAGAAAAAATTGGTGATATTTCAGTGAGATTTTATGAGATAGACCAGTGCAAAGAAGCATATATTTGTAAATAAAAGCATACAGGATTTTCAAAGGTTTTGCAAATTAATATTTATAAAGGGACATGCATATTCAACCCAGTTTAATCCGATACCTCTAAATAAAATCAGGTGTAAGTGTTGAACTTCAGAAGTCACCTAAACCATTTACAGAGTTCACCTGAATGTATGTTAAAATTACAGTCCAGATAATGAGAGCATTAATCAGAAAAGCCCATGTGGTCCATAGTGACTCTTGAGAATCTGCAGAGATCCACAGCTCAGGTGAGAAAATCTGTTGTTAGGACAACTATTAGTTGTGAACTCCACCAATCTGGTCCTTATGGATGAGTGGCAAGAAGAAAGCCGTTGAAAGGCCATTAGAAGTCCTAATGAATGTTTTTTATCTTAAGAGGATACAGCAAACACACCGTAGGGGGTACTCTGGCCAGATGAACCCATAATAAAAATTTGACCTATGTGGGAAAACCTCATTTGTGGCGGAAAATTAACAATGCGTGTCACCCTTAACACACCATTCCAGTCTGCGGTTGTAATGAGACAAATGTTCCAGTTGTATGGAGACACTGAAGACTCTGCTTTAGGGTGTGAACCTTTTTTACTTTGGATGTCAGTTAAGTTCAGATTTTTGCTATTGTAATAGATCACAGGAAGCCCTGAACAAAAGGAGATCAAAAGTTTTGGGCTTCTCATATCTGTCAGATTAAATGAACAAACATTGGAAATCTATAGCCTATTAACAAAGAGGTTCATGCAGTATTTTTCCACATACATTCATCTCTAACGTCTGTCTGTTTCTCTGTCTGTCCCTTAATAAGCCCAGCTTGTAGTGGAGGCAGACACCTTTGGTAGCCAGGTGAGAATCCGAGGCAAAGAAACCAACTTCTACCTTTGCATGAATCGACGCGGGAAGCTGGTGGGAAAGGTGAGGAGTTTTCTTATTCAGATGTGTTAATAAAACAATGTCTCCAAACTTCCTCACAGGCCTCACTTTATGCCATTGTGTATATACCTGTGGTTTTTCTGCTCTTTCTCAGAAGGCCAGTAACCGAAGCGCTGACTGCGTCTTTGTGGAAATGGTCCTGGAAAACCATTACACAGCTCTGATGTCTGCGCGCTACACGGGCTGGTATGTTGGCTTCACAAAAAGGGGGCGTCCTCGCCGGGGGCCCCACACGCTCCCCAACCAGCAGGACGTACACTTTATGAAACGCTTTCCGCCAGGGGAACAGCCTGACCTCACCACACCCTTCCGCTTTACTACCATCAGCAAGCGGGTCAAAAGGGTCCGCACCACTGGGACACGCTAGTAGTGGCTAACGCTAGCACTCACAGTCTTGAGGAGCACAAGCCTCACCCTGAGCCTCCAAATGGCTAACCCAGTCATCTCTTCTGTTGCACTCGACTGATCGTCTATCCCTTTGATGGGACAAATATTGACCAGAAACCCAATGAATCATTAATGGGGTTCAGCTTTAAGAATCCTAAATCAACACTCATAGCACCTGGTTAGTCACAATTTCGCTTACCTTTTGTTCTCTTGGACCAACTGGACTGCATCTCCAGTAACACTGGAAACTCAGAAAGAGTGACAGAGAGCCTTAAGGTCAGTTGAAGTCCAAGGCACAACAAAGGCCTTGAATCCAGAACCACATAAACCACATCCCAACCATAATCCAGGTGGACTATGCCAAGCGTGGGATTGCAACTGGACCATACAGAGAAAGCATAGCTGGGGAAAGACTAGCTGAACAAGACAATGATTGCTTAGCCTATGACAAAGGGAAAATTGGGACATGAAAATATTCTAAAGGATACAGAGATAGTGATCCTCACAGATCCAGAGGACATTTAATGAACTGTTGACATGTGACGCACTTATCTGTCTCACTACTTAACTGGTGGGAACCTGTGGGACTGTTGGGCGAAAGGCAGAAAATAAAGGATGAATGAAGAAATATTAGAGTGAATGACACTGAATATATGCATGTTCTTCAGAGGCTGACAAGGAAATGTGTATTGCATGAGTGCTTGGAGATAAAAATCACAAGAGGTTCTGGAAATGGACCGTGCTGTCCCAGGACATCTCGATGCAGGGACCGAAGCTTTAAGAACTGGAATGTACTTAATAATCCAAGCTGCACCAAATTCTGCCAACAACTCACTGCAAACCAAACCAACTGCAACCAAAGACAACTGGAGACTTTCTTTATGATTCCTCCTCTTTCTTTGCTTCCCCTGAGGACACTACATCCACAGCTTTAAGGTGCAGTAGTGACGAGTGCTAGGCTAAGCCCAGTGGGGAGTGTGCCTTCTCTAATAGCATCGCTATAGAAACGACCCAGGGGATGATGCTCCTGTGAGATACCGTGGATACAGAGTGCTGCTACCAGGACATTCAGTGGGATATCCAAAGTCTCATGCATACACACAAGGGAAGAAAAATTAAAGGGAACAATTTATTGAAAGTATAAATATATATATTATATATTAAAGAAAGACAGAAACGTAAATAAGCAATCTTACTATGATGGTTACTATAATTATTACGATAAAATTATTTCATTTATTTATTTCAGCTCTGTGTGCAGCAGTCTTTCTTGACTCAGTAAACCTTTCAGAAACATTTCAAATGTCTCCCAGTTTCTTTTAAGCAGATTCATCACTTTCTCATTTCATGCCAACACAAATAATTTGCAAGCACTTTTTTAAACCAAGTTGCCATCCATTGTCTAGCTTCATTTATTAATTTATTGTTGGTGTGGTTGCTTTTCTAGGTGTTTTTTTAAGGAAGGGAGGTGGAGTGGTGACGTTGACCCAAACAATTCTTCCTCTTCTGGCCTTCCAGTCATAACTTTCAAAAATAAACATATAAAATGGCAGTATAATAAACAAAATGATTGTGTAGTGCAGAATATAGTAAACATCATTACTTTTTACCATTCTTGTCGGTTTAAATTCTCTCATCGTGGGCTTCGTGGTATATTTTTTGGATTTTGTGATGTATTTGACTTGTTTTTTTCCCAGGTTGTAAAGATCATGAAACATTAGTGATTTTTAAAAACAACAGTTGGGTGAAAAAGCTGAAAATTATTATGGATTAAGTATGATGCACCCAGGCTCAAATGAACTCACATATCCAATCTAAAATATGGTTAACCTCTGGGTAAGCATATGTCTCATATGCTTTGTGTAGCCTCAACTTTGGCTGGCTGATTGTCCTCTTATGGTTGAGGGAAGACCCATTCAAG
>CAEGAG010059564.1:0-25237 GCA_903067065.1 Brachyrhaphis terrabensis
TCTACGGCTGTAGTTTGTTGTTTATATGGCAGTAGTGTATTTCTAACTGCTGTAGTTTATTTCTACAGCTGTAGTTTATTGTTTATATGGCTGTAGTTTATTTCTAACTGCTGTAGTTTATTGTTTATATGGCAGTAGTGTATTTCTAACTGCTGTATTGTATTTCTACAGCTGTAGTTTATTGTTTAAATGGCTGTAGTTTATTTCTAACTGCTGTAGTTTATTTCTACAGCTGTAGTTTATTGTTTATATGGCTGTAGTTTATTTCTAACTGCTGTAGTTTATTTCTAACTGCTGTAGTTTATTTCTACAGCTGTAGTTTGTTGTTTATATGGCTGTAGTTTATTTCTACAGCTGTAGTTTATTTCTAACTGCTGTAGAAATAAACTGCTGTAGTTTATTTCTACAGCTGTAGTTTGTTGTGTATATGGCTGTAGTTTATTTCTACAGCTGTAGTTTGTTGTTTATATGGCTGTAGTTTATTTCTACAGCTGTAGTTTATTTCTAACTGCTGTAGAAATAAACTGCTGTAGTTTATTTCTACAGCTGTAGTTTGTTGTTTATATGGCTGTGGTTTATTTCTACAGCTGTAGTTTATTTCTAACTGCTGTAGAAATTAACTGCTGTAGTTTATTTCTACAGCTGTAGAAATTAACTGCTGTAGTTTATTTCTACAGCTGTAGTTTGTTGTTTATATGGCTGTAGTTTATTTCTAACTGCAGTTTATTTCTACAGCTGTAGTTTGTTGTTTATATGACTGTTGTTTATTTCTACAGCTGTAGTTTCCAGTTTCTCCCCGGTTTCCCGTCCTCCGCCCGGGTTTCTCACTCACCCCTGTGACGGCGCCACCTGGATGTTGTAACACGGCAGCAGAGGCCGGTCCGAAAGCTCGAACTCAAACACCTCCCTCCTGGCCCGGTTCTCCTCGTCCATGTCCTCCTCTTCATCCTCCTCATCCTCATCCGGTCCAGGCGGGTCGGCCAGGATGTTGTACGCTCCTCCTTCATAAGTCGGCTCTGGAGGAGAAACAACATGATATTCAACTGGTCAGTTGGTCAGTCCTGTTGGGCCTGAACTGATCAGCTCTGGTTCTGATCCGAGGTTCTGGTGGATCAGCCCTCTCTCCTCCTCAGCCTTTTATCTGAATCTCTTGTTTTGTCCTGATTCTTCCTTTCTTTAGTTGTGGCAGATGAAAGTTTCTGAACCTTCGTCTGTGATGGAGCCGGTGAGTGTGTCTGTGGGGGTGAACTCACCGCACACACAGCTGCCGTGAAACTCCCAGCAGATTCCCGGATCGCCCTCCGACCTTCCCTGGATGTCAGACAGATAGTCTGCAGGCAGAGAGAGAGGCGCAGCGTTAGGGGCGATCAAAGAGGCGACCAATCAGAGCGGACGAAGGCGGCGAGCCGAAAACAATGGAGCCACACACAGCGAGACGTGGAGGAGAGTGTGAGCGTTCAGACGGTGCCGACTCGGCGCTGAGTAGACGGAAGCTGGCAGGGGTGTGTGTGTGTGTGTGTGTGTGTGTCGGGGTGTGTGTGAGTGTGTGTGTGTGTGTGTCGGGGTGTGTGTGAGTGTGTGTGTGTTTGTCAGTGAGCTGCTCCAGGATTCAGCAGCCGAGCCTCATTAAGCTCCTCTGGAGAGAGCGCAGGAAGAAAGAGATGGGAGAACAAATACAGGCGGGGATGGTAATCAGAAAGGCTGCCGAGCGAACGCTCACACACACACGCACGCACACACACACACACCCCCACGCACATACAGAGCAACACACACGCACACACCCCAACACACACACACAGCCTGCTCCACGCTTTACTCCAACAGTTTTCGTCCGCTCTATATTTATTAAATCCCCTAAATAAATGACTTTTATTGTCTTTTACTGTGATTTTTCTCAGAACCTGTTGGGATAAACAGGAAGGAAGCTGCAGATGTTGTTGGTTTGATTCCACATGTTGATGAGCCTTTGAGCAAAGCGTTTACCCATCAGTGTGTGAAAGAGTTCCTGGCTCTCCAATCTACATATTGGACTGAACTGATTAGAAAACATGCGTCTCTGTGTAACCTGGCTGCCTCACCCTCCAGGAAGGTTTCCATGGCAGCGCTGTGGGTCATGCTGAGCGGCCCTCGCCCAGAGTAAGTGGTGAGGGTCGGGTCGGCGCCGCAGGCCAACAGGAAGCGGACCACCTCCAAATGGTCGTTCTCCACGGCGTCGTGAAGCGGCCTGAGCAGAAACACAGAGACGTTCAGGTGATACTAAAATCACTTCTGTTATTTATTCTGTTATAGAGACCAATTAGAAACAATTAACTAATAACATACTGGAATATATACTAACATTTACGTTTTATTTGAGCTCAAACAGACTCCATATTCTCCAGGATCCGACAATATGCAGATGACAGTTTTCTATACATGGAACTGAAAACAATAAAACCGCACACACTCCATCTATTATATATTTATTTATTCTATTAGTGTGAAGATTTACCAAATATGTAGCTACTAATATAATGAAATATTGTCAAAATATTTATGTTTAATAATAAGATTCATTTTAGCAGTTTGTTCATGAAGATTCGTCAATATGCAGATGACTCTTTTCTATGCACAAAATTTAAAACTAAAATGTTCCATTTGGCTGTTTTTCCACTAAAATCAAGTGAAGAGTTTTAGTAATATTGGTGCGTCTGCAGCTGGATTGATGTTTCCTACCTGGTTCCGTCCTGAGAGCTGCAGTTGACGTCGGCGCCGTGTCTGATCAGGAGCCGCACGATGCCCAGCCAGCCGCGGGCGCAGGCCTCATGCAGGGCGCAGTACCCGGCGTTGTCTCTGTGGTTCACATCGCACAGTCGGCGCTCCAGGCAGTACAGCACCACCTCCTGGAGAGGAGGGGACATGCAACCACATCTGTTAGCAACCTGTTAGCTCATGAACCAGAGCGATGGGGAGGCATCTCGTTTTCATTTGGGGCCACATCTTAAATCTTCTCAAACTGATGTAATTTGGCAATACACAGATGAAAAACTAATTTGATTTGACTAATAAAATAATATTTTAGCACAGCTTTTATCTTGAAGTTCTGTTTATCTGGCCCTCTAGAAGCTTGAGGGCCAGATGAACAGCTTTGGCGGGCCAGATCTGGCCCACGGCCCTCGAGTTTGATATTTGCCATACCGCATGGAGGTCATGGAAACAAAGAACGTTTTCAAAAATACCAAATTATTTTACTGCAGGAGGCCAAGAAGCTACAGTTGGCATGTTCTGCTTTTATTGTGAAGGACATGAAGCTTCAGGAAGTGGACCTGGTCTGGAGCTGAAGGGGTTAAACGTGACGGAGACGCTCCATCCTCAGACCCAGAGAAGAAACATAATGAAACTCCCTTCTGTTCTGATTGCAGCAGGAAAATGTGTGTGTGTTTCTGTGTGTGTGTGTGTGTGTGCAGTGATGGATGACGGCTTCATTTGCAAACTGAGCTCGTTAGCTTCACCGCTGCACCTCAACGAGAAAGAGAGAGAGGCCGACACTCGTGAGGGCTGACAGGAGCTGTCGCACCACGCATGAAATATTCACACAGCGCTCCGCCGTGTGTGTGTGAGTGTGTGCTGCCTCTGCATGATTTCCAGACAGCTGTTGAATCCTAACTCTGAGGTCTCCGGCAGCAGGTTCAGCCTCCTACACTTTAATCTGCAGATCTGAACTCAAACCGTCCTGATGAGGAGAATCAGCCTCCATTTGCATTTTCTTCAGACAGCAGAAGCCTCGCAGTTAAACGCTGCAGCTCATGAAACACAGCGCGTCGCCGCAGCTTTAAAGGAGGACGACATTTGTCCGTTTGTCTCCTGCTCACAGTTTTGCATCAGCGCAGAAAGAAGAAGGAATCTGTTGATTTTGAGACTAAAGTCTGGAGTTTCCAACTCAGAAACAAAACAGTTTCTATCTGACGACAGAGCCAAATATTTACAGGATAAAAGCTTTGAAATGTGAAGCATTGAGAGTTAAAATGCGTCTGTATGCAGATGATACTGTCCTCTACATGAACATGTTTTACTGTCAGGACCTGCCTGGTACTTCCAGACTCTGCAGATAAACGGCCTGCTGCAGCTGAAACATGGCAGGATGGTTACCTGGTAGCCCAGCCGTGCAGCGCGCTGCAGCAGCGTCTCCCCGACATTTTTGTTCACGATGAGACGCCGGACCTCCGGAGGGACGGGCCGAGCTGACTGATGGGTCTCTGGAGAGGTGGGGTTCTGGTCGGGGGACTTGGAGGCGTCCAACTGGGAGGCCTGAGGACGTCAGTGAGGGAAACCACATGTTAGCATTAGCATTAGCATGTTGTCAGCAGTCACTCAGGTCAACTAGTTTCATCTGGATCAGGTTTTGGTCTGTAAATAAATTGTTTAGCTTTGGGGTTTTTTGGGAACTAAAACTTTTCGGTTTTTCTGTTCAGATCAGAATCTCATGAAACCAGAACTTGTTTAGTTTTGAGATCCGACGTCTGGTCTCATCTGTCTACAGCCGACGTCGTTCTTTGTTTTTTTCTGTACTGTCCCTTTAAATGAGCGATGTTTTGATCTTGCGAGTCGGGCTGAAGGCGAACTCATCAACATTCCTGGCAGCGCGGCTCTCCTGAAGCAGGTAAAGACAGATGATGCTCCCGCTCCCAGCTACAGACGTCATGGCAACAGCAGGAGGACGTTAATGTGTCTGCGTGCGCCGACGTCTGTCAAACCAAGACGCTCGCCGCCACGCATCAGCAAACAGGAAGTGCGCTCTGCCCTGGAGGGGAGTGTGTGTGTGTGTTTACTGGCGGAGGAGGATGGAGTGTGTGTGCCCTGAGGATATCTGCTGCACAGCAGCTGTCAAACACACACACACAAGCACACACACCAACACGATTATTCCTCCTCAGTCAGTTCCTTGTTGTAGTTTCCAGAATGTTGGACCAGTTTTAGACCGGTTCTGGTCTGGTTCTGGACCTCAATCCGTCTCTGGATCCTGAAGGATTTCCGGTCGTTTTTAACCATTTCAGTGAAACTTTTCCTACAAACTCAGTTCAGCATCAGCAGGATAAAAAGTGAGAAACTGTTGACGTGGGAACCCAGACGTCCCTCAGGGTTTGGTTCCGGAGTCCCTCAGGGTTTGGTTCTGGTGTCCCTCAGGGTTTGGTTCTGGAGTCCCTCAGGGTTTGGTTCCGGAGTCCCTCAGGGTTTGGTTCCGGAGTCCCTCAGGGTTTGGTTCCGGTGTCCCTCAGGGTTTGGTTCTGGTGTCCCTCAGGGTTTGGTTCCGGAGTCCCTCAGGGTTTGGTTCTGGTGTCCCTCAGGGTTTGGTTCTGCTGTCCCTCAGGGTTTGGTTCTGGTGTCCCTCAGGTTTCCATGTCTGTGTGTCGACACACCTGGATCAAACATCATCATTGCTACTCATGAACTTTGAACCCCAGGAGGAAATTCAGCCGCTTTCAGACCCAACTGAAGGCTGGAGATTCAGATCCAGTTCTGGACCATGGCTCAGAAACAGGAACAGGAAACGGTGTAGAAACTGGAGGTTGTGGACCGGGTTCTGTCTCGTTGGACCGGGTTCTGATTTGCAGACGATGTTGAACCCAACCCACCTTCCCGCTCCGCTCCTCATCATCACTTCCTGCCTCGTCTCGCTCCGCCCCCAGGAAGTGCTTCATCTTGAAAGGACGCTTGCCCTTCGGCGCGTCGAGGCCGTCACCATGGCAACGGAACAGGTGATGGTCGCCGGGGAAGGAAGATTGAGGAGCGCAGACCTTCAGGGGGTTGTCCTGCAGTCGGGGCGAGGTCATGGAGGTCAGCGATGGAGGAGCCTGTTGGCCACCAGAGGGGGGTGGAGCCACGTGGAAAACTACAGGAAACAGAACAGGAAGTGGATAGTCAGTCACCTGATGTGGTACTTTATGGACAAATGAAAAGTTCTGAAGAGTCCAGAATCAAATTTTTAGTTTCTGCAGGATCTGAATAAAACTTTGCTTCAATCTGAAGACCCTGAAGAACAGATTAAAAACTTATTGAATTATTTAGCAGCAAAAAGGTTTTTGAACTGAAAGTGTCTGTTTGGTTGATTATAAATGTTTTTTGATTATTATTTATTAAAGTCTCTGTTATCAGAACCAGAGGAGGTTTTATGGAGCTGAAGCTCCTGGTTTCACCCTGACGCTCCCAGCTCTTTATTTTCTTTATTTCCTCCTCTCTCAGTTAGCAGGAAATAAAAAGCCACATCAGAGGTAATGTGTGTTTATGTCTGTAATTAATCCCTGGAGCCGATCGGCATGACGACGCTCCATCTGAGGAAACGGGACCAACAAAGAGACGGAGGGGGAGGCAGCTGTTGCCACGGCGAGCCGCGGGGCGTCCCGCCGCCATCAGCTGATGAATTATTCATGAGCCAAACACACACAGCAGGAGGAAGACCATGACGAAGGTGTGTGTGAAGCTGCCCAACAGGAAGTCGTCATTTCCTGCACAGCAACAAGCTAACCGCTCTGATTGGCCTCTCAGCTATGACATCACCGTCTGACTCACTGGCCCCGCCCCTAACAATTAGCTGGTGACCCCTGACCTTTAGATGGCTGAAAATGTTTAAATATGGATGGATGGTTGGATGCCTGTTGGATGAACCATCCATCCAGAGTTTCAGTGTTTCTCAGTGGAGTTCCACTCGGTTCTGTTCTTCTCCTCCTGATGTTTTATTGGATCAAATTCATAAAAAATATTTTTTTTCTGTTTAAAACTTCAAAATAAAAGCTTATTTTTGTTTAATTTCTCTAAAATCAAGCTGCCGTTCTTGAGAGCCGGTCTCTTTCTCCTCCAGGTTGGTCTGAAGGGTTAAATTCATGAATGTGTCGCTTGTTTCCCTCCATAGATTCAGATTTAAGCTAAAGGTTACCATGGCGATACGTCTGAAGGGGTTCAGGACTGAGCCGATCCTCCGGGATGAGGAGCGATCGGCTCCACGTCTGGCTCTAATTAGATTTCTGCGTCTGGATTTAAACCCAGTCTGACTGCAGAGGGAACCGGAGAGCAAACAGAGGAAGAGGAGGAGGAGGAAGGGCGGCTGCTAACGCGGTTCTGTGGGGTGACAGCTCCATCTGGGAGATGTTAGACGGCTATTAGCGCGCCACGAGGCCCGGCGGCTCCGTAAACACACGCAGGAACACACACGGCGCCGGCTGTTGTTCCAGGCGTGTGCTCTGGCAGTCAGGGGAGGAAGAGGAGGAGGAAGAGGAGGGGGCAGATTTCATCAGCTGGAACAATAAAAGCTCCAACAGACGTTTCTCCGTCTAAACAGGTGATTCAGCCTCCGTTACCATAGCGACTACAGTTTCTACGTTCAAACATGCTTCACCTGTGGCAGCGTCCCGCCTCAGCAACCTGGGTTCACTCCAGCTGCCGTTCACCTCTGACCTCTCAGGCGACAACTTCCTGCCCAGGTCTGTGGATTTCTCTCCAGAGGGCAGCCATTGGCTGAGCTCTCCGGGTGGGCGGGGCTTGTTTAGTCGCAGGCCGTTTAACTCGATGCGAACCTTCAGCTTCTTCACGTCGTCCAGAATCGAGTCTGTGAAGATGAGCAGGGGGTCAGAGGTCATTTCACCACTGAAAACAAATAATACAAAAACAATAAATATAAAATATCCTAAACTCTTTAGGATATAAACTCAGAGTCATCTGCATAACGGGAAACCTGGAAGCTACTGGGAGCAGAAAACCTAACAGGAATAATCTGGATTATTCAGCCTGTTGAACGATAGAAAACGGGTTCATTTCTTAAAGTTTCTCCACGTTACAGTTTAGCTTCATAGCTAAAGATTTTGCTTGATACTAAATGTTTAGCTATCAAATTAAAATTTTAGGTTGAAGTTAAATATTTAGTCATATTTCACTATGGTATTCATTCATTTACAATGTCGCTACTTAGCTTGCTAGCTAAATATTTAGCTTGCTAAGTAGCTGTTTAGCTCAGAGCTAAATAAATAGAGCCAGTGGTTGGACTACAGGAACGCTGCAGTAAATCAGTTAAACTTAAATTCTAACAATAACATCAGATTTTAATTTCTGTTTTTAACTAATAAATTTGACTGTCCAGGTTAAATCAAGGTGAAAATCTGCTTCTCCTATTGGCTGAAATCTGGCGGCTGTGTGAATGACAGTGAAGCGTTTTGTGGAGGTTATGCACAGGAAGTGACCGGATCCGGATCGGTTCCTACCGTTGGAGACTCTGACTCTTTTGGTTGGACTTCCTGTCCCGCCCTCGTCCCCTCCCACCTCGCCCCTCCCTCTCTTCTGGCGGCTGCTGATGATGCTGCTCTGATGAAACGGCTCCAGGCTGAAGATT
This sequence comes from Brachyrhaphis terrabensis, assembly GCA_903067065.1. Taxonomy (NCBI): domain Eukaryota; kingdom Metazoa; phylum Chordata; class Actinopteri; order Cyprinodontiformes; family Poeciliidae; genus Brachyrhaphis; species Brachyrhaphis terrabensis. The sequence continues at coordinate 8,360 of CAEGAG010059564.1, forward strand.
CGCCGCCGGCTCATGGGGATGTTTGGACTAGACCGCAGAGCGAGCCGGTTCCCCTGGACCGGAGCTCTGGACCCAAAGGGCTGGATCTGATCGTCGTCCCTCTCCTGGAGGACAGGAAGTGGCTCTGTGTGGCCGTAAAGCCGATGTTTGAGAGAGGAGGACAGATTTAAACCTGGGAAGAAGAAAACAACTTCAGCTCAACGGAAATATTAGCAAAACTAAAAGTTTGTTTTGATTTAAATCTCAGTTTTAAGGAAAAACAGCAGATCTGGAATATTTGGGGATTCTGTTGTGGTTTCAACAGTTTCACAGCTTTTCCTTCCTTCAGCAGTGGAGTCTGGAGCAGCGACTGCTGGACAACCTGCTGCTTCACACTCAGATGGTGCTGCAGGTCCGGTTCTGGTCCAAACCGATTTATCTGGCTCATGCAGAAAACGCCAGGTGAAAACTAAAACCATTTCTTCATGATCAGAACCTTTAGGCAGATTTTAAAGTTTGGACTTTAATCCAAATCGAGGTTCAGTTTGTTTCTGATCTTCAGGCTGAAACTCTATCAACTCTGGAGCCGTGCTGCGTTCAAGAACAATAAACCAGCAGCGTTATGTTTTCACAGCCACCCGCGGCGCAGCGACACGATGAGACGCAGCATCGGCGGTTCCTCTGGAACCGAGCCGAGTTTCCGTCGGGATTACGGAGCTCTAATGGTGCCGAAGTGTGAAAGTGTCTCTGCGACGTTGGGCTTCCTGCAGGAAACGAGGGCAGCGCTGCGCCGGCTTTAAAAACAGACGGGTGCACTCAGAGTTCAGATCTGTGTGTGTGTGTGTGTGTCACATCTCTAAACACACACACTGACTCAGAGGGGGGAGGGAAGGGGGGGCTCACAGAGACAAAGGAAGTGACTTAAAGTGAGTTAAATATAACAAAGTGAGTTTTTATGTCCTTTATTCTTGCTGTGTTTCTGTAGGAGCGTGCACGAAGGCGGACGAGCGTGCACGTCATCCGGCAGAAATCCTCTTACCTCTCAGAGTCTCGGCGGCTGCAGAGGGAGTTCCTCTCCGCTCCCCTCCTCCCTCCTCTCCGTTCTTCCTCTCCTCCTCATCCTCTTCTTCATCCCTTCTTCCAGCTTCCTGCTGGCTGTCTGCCAGCTCCTCCTCCTCCTCCCCTCTTCCTCCTCCCTCCCTCAGCTCCAGCTCAGAGAACTGCAGCATGGCGCGCTGAAAGACAACGAAGTGAGAACAAAATCTGGGTTTGTGTTTGTTGGGTGTGAAACAGCAGAGTGCCTTCTGGTTTCCACCGGTCAGCCGACCCGTCAGCGACCCGATCCACTGCCGGATTCTGATCCAACAAAACCAGAACATACCACAATCCTGATCACATCAGCAGAACTCAGCCAAAATAAAGAGTTCTGGATCCGTTTGGGGTGAAAATCACTGATATTTCTGTTGTCAAAGACACAGTCAGCATCGATCAGTGAGCTTCCCTTAAAGAAACGTTTACAACCTGATGGATGTTTTTACGTTTGACCAACATAGTCAACTCTTGTTTTAGTCACTTTCAGTTTATGATTCATTTATTTGCTGAGCTGCTAACTGCTCACACTGAGCAGATTAAAGTTGTTTTTACATGTTAGTTTGTGAAGTTGTTGGTGGATTTAAATGTGCTGGAGCAGTTATTAAATAAATGCATGATTCTGAACATTAATGTCTGTTTTTCTGTATCGTTTGAGTCGATACTAAACCTCAGGTATGGTTGGTGAAAACAGGATCTGATGTTTTCAGTCACATCATCAGGATTCATCACTGCTGCTGCATTTTGATGCTGTTTGATTTGTAAATCAGAATCTGAGACAAAGAAAGATATTTCCTTCCAGTTTGGAGTCTGATGAAGCAAAAACTGTCCTGAAACATTTCAACACAGATGATAAACATAAAATGAGATTTAAGCTCAGTAAACGGAGATAAACTGCAGTTTTAGCTGAGAGTTTTCCTCTTCTAACCTGCGTGGAAGCAGCTTCTCGTGTTCAGCCTCCCCCTCCTCTCTGTCGCACCTCCATCTGCCCTGACCACAAACCCATTTTAAAATTAATGGCCCGTGAAACGACCTACAAATCCATCCGGCGCTGCGGCCCGGATCCGCCGGCACCCGGAGGAGAAGGACGAGCGAGTTAATGAGAGCGTCGCCGTCCTTCAGGAGCCGCCGGCCAGCCGGCTGACAGCAGAACACGCAGCGCTGGTTTCTCCACGGCTCAACGCTGGGATCAGGTTTCTGCAGATTTTATCAGAGACCCAGAGCCGCTCTGCTGTCATATAACCAGAAATAAAACCGTCATGTCATTTATATCCTGTATTACTGCATCCAGAACCGACACTAAAGATGGAGAAGCAGAAAAACATCATCCTGCTGCTCAGAGACATTCTCCAAAGACAGACAGAGAAATCCCATCCTGAGTTCTGGATCCGATCCATGGAGAACCGGCAGGTCCAGGAGGGATTTAAACCCAAAACACCACAGCTGGCCCAGCCCAACGGGAACGGGAAATATGAGCCAAGGTTCTGCATGTGTTCAGGTTTAGACCAACCGCTGTTCCCTCGGTAACCCATATTTACTGGACTAAAGACATCCACAGATTTTAACTCACTAGAGAGGAAAACTGAGCATCTAAAACACAAAGTTGTCTGGTAAACAATCAGATATCTAATAAATAGTCCAGGAATATTAATTCCTCAGATTTGACCTTCAGTCTGACATAAAACTGAAATTATTCCCAGAAAATCGTTGGACGTGTGAAACATTTGATATCAAAGCATCGGTGCTCATCTGATCATGGCCTATGGAAAACCTGCAAAGGTCACCATAGTTCAGTCAATCTAAGATACTTTAAGGGTTCATTCACACCGGTCCTGTTCAGTCCACTTTAACCCATCTGTTTAGAAAGTTTGGTTCCTTTGAGGTGTGAATGTGTGGTAAAACTCTGATGTGAACTAAAGAAGTGAACCTCGGTCTGGGTTCGGTTGAACTGAACTCTGGTTCAGTTTGAACGTGAACACCAAGCGGACCAGAGACCGCTCCAAAAGCAGGAAGTGGATTACAGCGCAGGGCATTCTGGGTAAATACAACCAAAGCTAACATGCTAGCCTAGCGCTAGCAACAGAAATGTCTCCTGGTCTTTAGCCAAAGACTAAAGAGAAATCCTGACGCCTCCATCTTGTTTCCGTCTGGTGAAGAAGGAAGTTGCTCTCAGTGTCTTCAGAGGTTTTTGTGTAATTTCCTTCAGTGGTTCTTGGTGCAGCGCCCCCACAGGCCAGGAGGGGAACAGGTTGGTTTGACTCAGAGCAGAGCGAAAGAGAACCACCGTTTTGGTCTCTAATCAACCTGAATCTACTGGACTGTTAGGTCTGAAAACAGGCTATATGTTGGAAGTTGTGGGAATGAGCCTCCATGGACCAAACATTTGTCCAGGAAGTCCAACAGATCTTTGACTGGACTAACCCTCTGGTATTGGATTCAGACACTTTACCAAGTCATTAGCAGAGTACTGATAATGACCAAAGCTTTGGTTTGCTGCTGTAACAACAGAAATACATCAGTTACAGACTCCAATAAACTCTGAATGAATCAGAGGATTCTCCAACTAAGACCTTCAAGTCTTCAGTCAAACTCCTCAACATGAGTGAACTCAAAGCCGAACGATGAACTTCACTAACACCTGAACATAAATCTGACATACAGTACCATCCTTATTTACAGCAGGAATAATTGACCAAAATGAAGTTTCTTTTCTGAGTTAAATTACCTTAATGATCCTGGAAAACCAATAGTCTACCAAAGAACAACAGGCTGAAGCTTTTCATGATTAGTTAAGCAAAGAAGTCAGAAGTTCTCCTACCTGTAGAGCACTTTGCTCGCTGACATCAGAGAGGAGGTCAGAGGTTATGTCTTTAATATGGCCGCCCACACAGCCAGGGGAGTTTGTCATCTTCTTGCTGAAGCTTGACTGCCTGTTTCTGCAGCTATCAGAGTCTTCAGCATCATTTTCCAGGAAAGTTGCATTGTCCTGCAAATTTTTCCCTTCGTTTCCACAGCTGGCCTTGGTGAGAAGGTCTTTGTCAGCCTGTGGGGTTGGATTACTGTGAACTCCATTGGTATCGAAAAGGTTCGGACCAGAAGGGCCATCAGTGAAACTTCCAGATGAGGGGAGCCTGCGGTTACTGTTTGGGAACAACATGAGGCCATCTAAGGCGGCATTCCCACTGGTTGGACTGGTTTTTCCAAAAGCCGGAGCCCTCAAGTTGAAACTGGGCCATGTAGCGTTGTGGTTTTCACCGTTACAAAACGGTTCAATGCCGTTTCCACAGCTTGAAACCACAGAGTTTCTATTTTCACCAGGCAAACAACTGAAAATTCTGGGTTCATTCACTGATACCTTCAAATCGACATTAGTGCCACTTGATCCCCCAACATTTGGACTTCTGTCTGTGGTACATGTTGGGTCTTTGGGGTTGATGCTCGGATACAGGGAAGGCTGAGAGTTTGTGACCTTCTCAGTTGGGAATCTGGGATTTAACATGCTCCACGATGGGACCTGAGGACTGGAATCATTAGAAACCAGTCCCTTACTGGTGGAACCAGGACTACCTGACAGATCACCACCAACAAAAGCTGGAGTCCTTGGACTGATGATTGTACATTTTGTTTCACCAGAACTACCTTCACCACTGTTGGGAAACAATGAGATTGGATTTTCTGGAGGGCCTTGTTGAGGGCCATCACATTTACTTGAAGATTCAGGCTTTGCTTCCTTTGAAACAACTCCTGGTGTCACTGTGGCATTGCCACCAGAAGCTTTAGCGTCTCTGGAGAACTGCCAAAGGGAAGTTCGGGCACATTGCATTGTCAGCTCTTCTGGGATATCTGGAAATGGACTTTCTGGTTTCTCCTCTTCTGAGAGTTCTTGGCTACTACAAGGTAGTGGTGAAACATTACAGCTGGATGGAGTCTGGGGTAGCGAGCTCCGACTCTGCTCTGCATTCTGGATCCAACGAGTTCCTTCTGGAAGCCATGACTTCTTGCCTTTGAACTGGTTCCCTCCACTGGTTCCCTGTTTGTGGGGAACTTCCATGAGAGGGTTGCAGTTGTTGTCATTTTCCTCCTCACGTACCAAATCAATGCAAACTACATCGTCCCTTGAAGCAGACGGGACTGGAGCTGCTTTTGAAGCTGGTTTCATGGTTTTTTCAATCTCGTCATCGTTCTTGTGTCCACGGCTACCATCCTGCCTTTTCTGATTCATGAATTGTTCTTCATCTCTGGTTTTACTATGGATCTTGGACAAATTATGATTTGGATCTTTGTTTTCAAGACCTGGACAGTTAGGCATGGAGGCCATCTTATCTGAGCTCTGGTAAGGTAATATTTCATACGGGAGGCCATGTGACTGGTAAAAGTTGCTGTTGCCAAGCAAAAGTGGATGAGGGAACATGTGGCCCTTAGTTGTCATTCGCTGCATTGACAGAGTCTCAGCGACGGAGTATGGGACGTAGCGGTTAGCATAACCTAAACTATGAGGTAGGTAAGAGTCTCTATGAATTTGGTTGGAGGAGTTTTTGTTTTCTAGGTTGAACTGTTGGTACTGTGACGGATCCGGTTGGCTCTCTTTAGAGTCGGGCTTTGAAGGATTTTTACTCTGTTTCCTAGAGCAGGTTTCTCCTTTGCTGCCTTTTATGGAATCAGCAGTAGAAACTTTGGGCCATTCAGGTTTTGATTTGGAGGCAGAACATTGTCCAGAAGATGCCATACTGGGAATACTGGTTATCTGCCCCACAGACTCAGATGGAACTGGAGATTCCTGCTGATTCCAAGTAGTGTCCGCTGCACTACTTGTAGTTTGGGAGCAAATGTTATGGTCAGTGATAACGCCAGAGGTCATTTTATGATCTGAGGTCTTTGTCAAAGAGCTAATGGGTAGAGGTCGTCCCTCTTTGAGGTCTTGCTTCTGATTGGCTCCCGCCCTGTTGTGAGATGGTTGTAAATACCCCAAACTGGCCACTGCCGGCGCTTTGGACGGGAATTTATTTGGAAATTCTTCCAACTCTTCTGCAGGATTTGCTTTTCCTTCCAGGATTTTGGTAGCTTTCTGAGGTACAGCGGTGCCCGGTGACGTCTTTGCACGTGTTGAGTGAGCTTCAGTGTTATAGTTGGAGTCTTTGGTATTACTGCTGCCTGAGTTGGTGGAGCGGCTACGCTGGGAGGCCAGGTAGAAGGGATGTGAAGCAGGAAGTGAGGGTGAAGTGCCCTTCTTGTAAAGATGCTTCTGAGGGTCTGCAGTGGACTGAGGAACTAAGGCGGGCGGTTGGGACACTGGAGATGAGTTAACGTGAGTGCTACTGCTGACAGCGCTCTTGGTAGAACCGGATTGACACGCCTTTACTTCACGCTGACACTCAGAATGCTCCATCTGCATCTGGGGCTCCTGGTGAGTCTGAGAACCGGTGCTGAAAGCAGAAAGCTCTTGAGCCAACTGTGGTCCAAAGCCCTGCAAGGTCTTGTCCTGGCTGTGAGGCAGGGGTGAGAGGACGGCCCGGGTGAGGTTGACTGAGGACATCCTGATGGGATGAGCCAGTGAGGAGGCAATATGAGCCGGAGAGTACGGGGAAATGAAGAAAAGTCTTTCATCTCCAGGCATGTTACTTCCAGTGGCACATAACGACTGATACGCCAGTTGCTGCTGGGTGAAGGGCGATGCAGACAACAGGGACGTCTTGTACGCCATGTCCAGGAAGGGATACATTGAAGCATCCATGTACGGGCTAATCCAAGGCAACCTGAGAAAGTTACCAGCGCCGTTCAGACTCCGGTCTGACTGCTTCTCAACAGGCAGAGACCGGGGGTTCAACCCCAGGCTGTTCCCTTCTGCAGCAGAGACAAGCAGAGGCTTCTGCGGTCCTTGAGGTGAACTTTTATATAGTTCAGCACATCCATTGACAGACTTCTGGCCTTCCAGAAGGGGAACAGCTGGCTTATACAGGAGGTCATAGCCAAGTCGCAGGGAGGCACCGGGATCCTGGGGCTTCTGCGCAGAAAGAGGATGGATGCCCGGGTAGATGAGTCCTCCATGGGGGCGGATACTTTCCCCCACCAGAGCGTTTCGGTCAATGCTGAGGGCTGCTAGAGGGTTCATCTTGTGAGCTGTTCTGGCATCTACCTGAAACATGAAAAGGAAAAGTAAGCTGCATTCATCGACAAGATTATTTTCATTGGATAATTGGCTCCTTCTAGTAGAACCTAGCAAGTTCAGAACAGATGATGGTGGAAACACAAAGTTATGAGGCAGTAACCAAAACATCTGACACTCATAGCAACGACTAAAAGTAAGAAAACAGAGAAAACGGACATTAGACACCAAGATCATCACTGGATGGGTTCAAAGTTTGGGTCTGAATGAGGCTGATGGACTATAGGTGCTAATAAAGCCAAAGGGGCCCAAACAATCCTTTTACACTTTGTTTTACAATACTTTTAATGTTTTGATACATTCATTAAGAAAAAGTGTTTCTATATTTCATGCACTGATAAAGGAAGGATGCTTCTGGAGGAAATAAACCAATAGTTCTCCACTTTCAGGTCAACATCTGGTCAAACTAGCTAGTTCTATCAAACCCAGTCAGAAGGAGCTTTAACCTGATCTGCAGTGACAAGAGCTTCTGGCCCGGAAACGTCAGTGAGGCTGACCTTTCACCTCTCCATGCTCTGGACCAGACTACCTCTGGTTTCAGCTTCAGATGGGACCGTCTGCCTGGAGGACAACGCTCTGGCCACCGTGTCTGCAGCCGGACGGAAAACACACAAACAAGCAGGTCAGAACCCAACAGAACCAACATGAAGTTAGTCTGGTTTTAACTTGATCCAAGATGCAAATATATTTAATGGAGAGTTCATAAAGTCAGATTTAAAGCGAAAGGTCAGTTTTCAACCTCATTTTATAACTCATGGTCAACATCTGCATTTTATTGGTCCAAACTAAAAGTCTCTGTTCTGTGAGTTAAACTCAAAGAGTTCAGAACATATCATCCCTCCTGATGGAAACCGTTCTGTCCACTGTCCCAGCTCAGAACTGGAGCTAAGACAGAACCAGTTCACCTGGATCACGGTTAAATATCAGCAGGAAAACAAAGCCGCTAAGCAGGTGCTAGCAGCCGTTTGGCACCAGAACCAATTTGGTAGAAAAACTGACAAAGTGTCCTGAAAGAACAGCAAGGATCACACCTTATGCTGATGATACTGTGACAGAATTCTCCAAAGGACAAATTAGAGACCTGTAATAGGTTATATATAATCATAGTCAACATGTCATTATATATTCTGCAATAATAAATACTTATTTAATCATAAAAGCTGCTTCCTCAATATATACCCAGAGGAGATTAGATTTCTGAGTAACTTTCTCTTTCTGACTGTTTTAATCAGAATTTCCCTTCATGAATCTGTAAAGAATGAATCTGTAGTGATGAGAGATATTTATTAACATACCAGGAAACGTTATTTTTATCAACATTTTGTCTGGCGCCATAATAAATTCAGTTTTATATGGAATGAATTTCAGAAACCGGCGCTGGTGACCAGTTTCAGTCGAAGTCTGAGGGGAGGTTTTGTTTTTCTCTCTTTTCTCAGATTTTCTCTGCTCAGTCTGGTGTGTGTGCTGCACATTCCAGCTGCAAACACACACACACACACACACACACACACACACACACACACAAAGAGCCTGGAAACTGACGTGTGTGTGTGTGTGTTGGTTTTATCGCCCAGCCGGAGGGCTGATAAGGCACGTCACCGCTTTTCCCGAGGAACTCATAATCCTACGGAGAGAAAACGTATCAGCGGCGCTCAGCGGATACACACAGCTGCCTGAAGGGCTGCCACACACACTCCCTCACCCCCACACACACACATGCACACACACACCCACACACACAGTAATTGATGGCTGTTAGCAGGCTGGGATTTCAATAACAGCTCTTATCTGGCGGCTGCTGAAGGACAGCCGTGTGTGTGTGCTCACGTCCTCGCACGCTTGTGTGAACACATTACAGAGCCATCAAAGACGGGACATTCCAGCCCGGCTGCAGAGTTCATGTCAGGGTTCAGGACGCCTGGAAACACAGGCTGATGATGGATGTCCTCGCAAACACACACAGTCCTGCACGTTTTGCTCCAGCAGGTTTACAACCGAGGGGAAATAATCTGCAGTTTCCTGGAGGATTTTTCCTCCATGATGAGCTCTTTGTGTTCAGCATTTATTCGCTAGTGAATGTGAAATTTAAAATCTGAGCAGAGCTGAAACCATTTCTGCCATTTTGTCTGGTTATTTAGAGGAAAAGCTTTTGGTCACAAAAAGATTCCTAAAGGTTACAAACCCAGAAGAGTGTTTCTGAAACGTTCTGTTGTTTCCTGCTCATATAGGGACAAAGAAATACGGCGCACAGCCACAGCTAACACTACAACCTCAGTGCAGTTCCTCTCCTAAACAGCAGGGGTCACTCTACAGGAAGTGACGAGTTCATAAATAAGACTTTAAAGTTTTGCTGAACCTTGTTTTCAGTGTTTTTTACGTCTGGCTGCTCGGTCAGCTTAACGAATGTTTACCGCTAATTAATTACGGCTAAAAAAACTAGATTTTTATTTTAAACACATTAAACTGATGTGACCTCACTGCACGCTTTCAAACAATAACTATATACATTATTTTAACATTGGTTACTTTTGAATCCAAAACAAACCAGAAACATTAGTGGCTGATCTGTTGTCATGAAAACCATAGAAACCGTCAACCAGTCTTTACAGTTTCCTACCACCAACGTCTCTGCAACCAGTAACAATCCAACGGCCAATAACCATCAGTAAAAAGTCCAGTTCAGGTTTGGTTAACATTGTGACCACAGATCAGTCCTTCATATGGAGTCCAATGGTGGACCAGGTTTGGACTAGACTGTCTAATCTCCTCAAAGACTTGAGTCCATCTTCAGAAGAAGATCCCCGATTTCATCAGAAACTTCATGTTTCTGTTTTGGTGGTTTTTACCCAGAAGGGAGAATCAACTGGAGACCGAGTCCACTGGAGACGGAGTCCACTGGAGACCGAGTCCACTGGAGACCGAGTCCACTGGAGACCGAGTCCACTGGAGACCGAGTCCACTGGAGACCGAGTTCACTGGAGACCGAGTCCACTGGAGACCGAGTCCACTGGAGACCGAGTCCACTGGAGACGTCCAACGTCCAGGGACCAGTGGACACAGATACCAGAACCATGCAGGACATTCAACTAGCAGCATCAGTTAACTGCTGCTGAGTTTGTTTTAATTCATTAATTAATGCCGTTTGAACCAGAACCACCGGTCCAAACTCAAACCTTGAGATTCAACTGGACAGAAGCTGCAGCCGAAATCAGGTTTTCACCAAACAGCAGAAATCAGGACGTCTGTTAGCTTCTGCAGCAGCACTAAGATGGTTTCCACTGTGAGTATTAGAGCATATGGGAAAGGATGAACAATAATTAATTATCGGTCTAACGATAATAAATTATGACGTCATTAAACTGAGTCGACTGTTTTTGGTCTCATATAAAGTATTGATTTTGGTCATTTTTAGTTCCAGGTTTGTTATCAGTTTCAATAAAAGTTATCGTTCATCCCTAATATTAAATTATACTTGGTGTTTAAACTATTAGTGTTTTTAGGTGGTCTGGATTATTTGTGGCTAAAACTCTCATGAACACCAGAATCAATTTCTGGGGCCTCCAGCTGTTTTACTAAATAAAGCAACGAAGATCAAACATCTTGTAGACTTTAGATATGATCTACAAAATGTAGAAAAGCTGAATATTTTTGGTTGGGATAATTACGCTAATATTAAAGATTAATGTGGAAAACTGGGCAAAGAAAAAACATTCACCAATAAAGCAGTTACATTTTTATTTTCTGATTAAGTTTATAAAAGTTTGAGATTCTAGAAGCTGAACCAGCAGCAGACAGAAACTCTAGAACATTTCAATCTACAGCTGCAAAAACCAATTAAACCTGAATGCCACATCAATTAAGCCAATAATCAATCAATATCACTGATGATCTGATCATGTTTGTAACTCATCGAACTGACCTCAAGTTCTCCATCACGGACCCGGATCCTTCCGAACCGAACTTCCTGTTCTTCCAGCTCGAACATCCATCCGGTTAAAGTCGGAAATCCCACAAATCCATCCTGATCGACCCGCGCGTGCGGCGGCGTGCGCGCGCTCAACAAACACCGAGAGGCTCGCGCTTTCTTCCTGTTCCGTTCACGCGCTCCTCCATGTAAACACAAAGGGAGGCGTTAATGAGTTACCTGTGGACGCGCGCGCACACCTGAGCACGCACGCGCCTCGCCGCGCGCGCGCAGAGTCCCGCAAGCGTCAGTTAATCACATCCAAACAGTTTCGCTGTTGAAGCAGGAAAACGCGGAGCGGCAGATTTCCTCCACGCGGGAACAATCCACGGAGCGGCGCGCGGACGATCCCACGTCCGAGCCTTTCTTCTCGGTCCGTCGCGTGCCTCAGTGAGCGGGGTTTATCCTCCTCCTCCTCCTCTTCCTCCCCACGCGGACTCAGCCTCCCTCTCTGCGCCGCTCACGCGCTCAAGGATCAAATGACTCTAAACGATCAGTGACGTTCCCAGCGCCAGACTTTCAAAATAAAGCACCTGTCTTCTGGTCGTTGCAGCTCAGACCCAGCTGTCCAACAGAACCCGGTCCAGGAGAATCCAGATATAAACTCGTAGAACCGGTTCGGTCCAGAAGCGGGTTGGAACCAGAACCGATGTGAGCTGAAGGGCCAATCAGAGAGGAGGAAGCCATTACTCCGAAAGCAGCACGAAAAGTCAAATTACATTTATATTCATTTATAGTCACCAGGTTCTCCAGGAGCCTGAAGAACCATCCTTTGGTTCTGTTGGACCGGGTCAGAAACCTGCAGAACCTCCAGAGGACTGGAGAATAGAAATATTCCTAAAACACATCCAGGAGGAACACCGGACCGGAGGAGAGGTTCTGTTCATGAAGTTCATGTTTCGATGTTTCTGATCCAATTAAAGGGGATCATCAGACTCCAGCGCCACCTGATGGATGCAGGAGGAACTGCAGCGGCTCTCATCCTGGGTTCAGTTGGATCAAACCGGGTTTCTGGTTCTGCTGAAGGTTCTGAGTACCTCAAAATAAGAACCATCATCAACATCAACTAATGTCATTATGACTGGTAAATTAGGAGCTGAGAGCTTTTATTTTGAAAGGACAGCAACATTTCATTCTGATTTTGCAAAACAAAAATCAACTTTTTCATTTAATATGAACAGAACTTTTTTATTTTATGCATAAAGTTCAATAAACAGATAATATTTAGTGTATTTTTCAGGTTCTGGGTTGAAGCAGAACCTTTTGGGCCTGAGCTCCCGACCGGACCGGTTCTGATCCAGAAGGTCTGGAAGTTTGTTGAATTAATAAACATCATTCAGGAACGCTGAGCTTTAATATGCAGATAAACAGCGCCCCCATGTGGATCAGTTCAGTACTGCAACAGAACACAGAGTGGAACCGGCAGAGGTTCGGGTCAGAACAAACGGGTCCGGACGGGTCCAGTTGGGTCAGAAAGGTGGAGATGATCAGCAGTGATACTCAGACAGACCGCTGTGCTTAAATAGACCCATCTGAGACCCATTTGGGTTTATTTTCTGGACCCAAACGGATCTAGAAAATATTCTCCACATCATCATCAGTGGTCAGTTCAGCTGCTGTTGCCTTCCTGTCGTCCTCTGACCTCTGACCTTAACTCAGAGGACAGCTGACACTCTCTGGGTGTTTTCTGACTATTGGACCAGTCTCTGCAGACATGAGGACGGTACCACGTCTGGTACCATTCAAGGTCCTTGATGTTCAGCTTGAGTCCCCTCCAGGGGGCGCCAGAGGAACATCTGGGTCTCAGTTCTTCTGCAGCGCTGTGACAAATGGACCATCAGAACTTTTAGAATCAAGCATCATGTTCAGCCGACGTTCTGGTCCCAGCTCCGTCTGGTTCTGAAGGGTCCGGACCGACTGCTGGGTCCATACCTCAGTGGTTCTGGTTGTGGTTCTGTCGGTGTCAGCAGGTCATGGGACAAGATCTGAGTTGGCAGCAGAAACTTTCAGCAGAAGTTTTAGGGAACTGGGTGTGACCTCTGACCTTTGGTTTAGAGAGAAGGAGCGATGATGCAGCACCAGCTGACAGATTAGTCAATAAACACAGCAGGTTAAATCCAGTAACTATGAGTTTTATTTCTGATGCTGACGGCGTTAAAATCGTCTCTAACCTTCAGCTTCCTTCAGACGGCGCTGAAAAGAGGAAGTGGTTTCATCAGGTTTCTCTAGAATTCAACTCACTGATTAATATGAACTTCCCTGTGGTTAGCAGCTCCTTGAACTTGCTCAATGTAGCTAACTAAAAATACAGTCGGTTTCTTCCTGTTCCAACATGTTGGCCTCTAGGCTCCTGATTCTGATATTATGATCAAACATTTAGCTTTTAAAACATCCATCTGATTAAATACTTTAATTTTATGCTACAGTTTTGCTTGTATTTTATGATCAATTAGATTATTTGATTCTGATGTAGGTAAAGCTTAAAAAGATCCCTAAATTGGACACATTTTTGGAAATTTCTTGTCAAAAATTCATCATAATTAATGTTAAAAAGCACATTAATCTCCCTCTGCTTGTTGTTTTACTGCTTATAAAATCATGACCAACCATCTGGCACTGAATTATTCCACCCATCAACTGAAACGTATCAGAAAGTTCTGGAAAACCTTTTCTGACACCTTGCAGATAAACGACGGTATCGTCTGCGTACAGAGAAACGTCCCTGGTTCAGAGCTGCAGGAAAACCTGGCTGCTGCAGAAACACAGAGCAGTTCCTGTAACAGTGAGGACAGATGTTACAGGTTGGAGCCGTTTGAGGGGAGGAAGGTGTGACACGGACTGGCACGAGGTCGCGGAGCGCGAGACTGTTGTACAGAAACCCCCTTTCAACACGTCTAACCTCTGGCTGTTTTCCAGTGGAGGAGGACCGCGCTGCAGACAGAAACCCTCTGATTATTCACAAGGTGAAGGAAACACCGCGGCTTTCAAGTCTCTTCTGAAACTCTTGTGACATACATTTGAGGTCAGTGTTTGTGTCTTCAGAACCTGATGCAGCTCGGCGGTTGTGCACGGATGTCTGACTGTGGTTCTGCTCTGCAGGTTGCCTGGTTCTGTGCATGTAGCAACCATCGCTGTGCATCAGGGAGACGTCTGCAGATTCAGATGGACCTGATAAAGATCCATGACGGTTCAGACAGAACTCCAACAGAACCGATCTGCACATCATGGGCAGATGATACACGTCGACATACAAACTACCACTTCTTTATTTTGTTTCTGCTGAGGTCAGAGTGACTCAGTCTGGAAGGAGAGATAAAGACGAGTCGCCTGATCTCAGTCCACAGCAGACGGTGCCTTCATGTTAGGAGAAAGTTCTGCAGCTCCGGTTCTGATGTGGGCTTCTTTGGGTTCAGGTTAACCTTCCAGACACCAACAGACTCAAGTGTACAGTGAATGTTGCAGAAACCAAAACGCAGCTCAGCATGTAAAACATGAACAAACCTCAAAGACCCAAAACTCAACGAAACACATACAATATTTAGGATTTTAATCTTTTGTCTAAACGTAAATGAAACTCAACGACCTTTGACCTCATACAATAACCTATGAGGCTAAAAATAAAATAATAAAAATAATGATAGAAAACTGTCAGGATCTGTGTTTTTCTGTGTTTATTTTGGAGTTTTCTGTGTATTTATGTCGAGTTCTGTGTCTCTGTGCTCTCCGTGTTGTCCTGTCTCCCCTTGATTGATCCCAGGTGTGTCTCGTTCCCTGATTACCCCTCGTGTATTTAGTGTCACCTGTGTCTCTGTCGGGTCCTCATCTGATGTTTGCCAGTCTGTTGCTGTGTCCGCTCGTTTGCCGTGCGCTACCTGCGTAAAGCCCCTGTGTTCTGCTCAGCAGTGCTGCCACGGTTGTGGACTTCCTGTTACCATTTATTATTCATTAAATCATCATTATCCATATTCTACCTGGGTCTCCAGCGTTTGCCTCACCACACCACTTCATGACAAAAACTTCTATCGGAGGTGAGTAGTGACTTTGTTAAGTTGCCGTTTGCAGCAGTGAGCGTTTCATGCATGAAGGTTCTGGTTCTGTTGGGTCCAGTGAGCGGTACTGGAGCCAGGCAGAAGGTTCTGTACCCACTGATCTTTATCTACAGAACTTTTCACCATGATTAATAACCTCAGTCATAACAGGATGTACAGAGTCGGGTTTCCTGAAGCTATAGATAATAATAAAACCATAATGTGGCTAAAGCTAAACATAACTTTAGTTTGAGCCTCGTTTCCTTTGGTTCTTTCATTATTCTCGCGTTTTATTAAGTATTTCCTGAAACATTAATGATTATTTCCTGTCAGCCTCTTTGGTTTGTTCATGAAATATTCAGGTTTTTCCTCGTTGTGTTTTAGTTTATCTTCTATTTATTTCTGTCATTATTGTTGACTTCCTCTCAGCTCTGCCCTGTTTCTCACCCACAAGTATTTTCTCATAAGAGTTTTGTTACTTTTTATTAAATCCTCCACAGTGGTTATCACGTTCATGTTCCAGTTTGGTCTGTTTTCCACAAACCTCATGACACACCATGTGTCCTGCAGGTGGAGTTTCTAGCCAATCAGCCAGCAGCTTCCTGTCGTTGGGGACCTTTGGCCTGTTGCTGCGGTCACTGCGGTTCTTCAGTCGGACAGAAAACCAACGCTGATGATATTTAGACATCCTGTTTTTATTATCACTGACGTCCCAAAACAAATCAGAGAAACAGGAACTAAAACTAGAACAGAAACTAATAAATACACTCACAACATCACCGGCTCAGACACCTTCAGCCGGCGGTCATTTCCCAGAGTTCATAGCGTTCAGAAGCAGGAAGTTCTGCTGAATCAGGCCTGGACATCCTGGACTCTCCTCAGACGGAGCAGCAGCTCCAGAACCGGCTCACCTGTCCAGGTGTGACTCAGTGTCGATGCATCTTGGGGTTGGGATGTTGAGCTTTGTAGTAGATGCACTCTGATGAAACCTGAACCGGAACTGGAACCAGAGTGGGAGGCAGATGGATCTCCTCGTACTGAAACGAGACACCAGAGACGGTTTATTGTTTTCTCAGTAGATTAGTTGAGTTATTATTTAGTCAGTTGTTGATTAAAGTGTTTAAATGTAAGTTTGGATTCTTTTTGTAAATAAACTTTTGTCTTATTTAAAACCTAAGGCCTGTATTTATAAATAACTCAGACTGAACTACTTTAATGATTTCTAAAACTGATAATTTCTTATCTAAATTCTATCTTTATTAATAACTGTCCTAAGGAATTATTTAGTCATTAACAGCGAAACTAAACTTCCTGTTGCACAACACAGATCATGGCTGCTCCCGATAATGACAGATAAACGTTGCACCAACCCTGATCAGTCCAGTTTAAACCAACTCCAGTCTGTTTGCTTATAAAGTCTGGTTCGGTTGGCGCGGTGTGAACGCTAATTGACCTCTGACCTCTGGTCCTCCAAACTTCAGTCTGGCTTCAGTTGAACTGAACTCTGGTTCAGTTTGAATGTTATTTCCAGTCGGTCCAGAGACCGCTCCAAAAGCAGGAAGTGGACTACAGCGCAGAGCATTCTGGGTAAATACAACCAAAGCTAACATGCTAGCCTAGCGCTAGCAGCAGAAATGTCTCCTGGTCTTTAGCCA
>CAEGAG010059586.1:0-19474 GCA_903067065.1 Brachyrhaphis terrabensis
ATTATACTCACATTTAGTTAAATTCAGTCTTAAAATATATTATATGGCTCTCACTAAAATAAATTTACAAATATTTTGCTTTCATGGCTCTCTGAGTCAAAAAGGTTCCCGACCCCTGGAGTAGTGGAACGGAGTGGCAATGTAATCACAATGCACTGTAAGCTATGTAACGTGTTTTGAGGCAGTTGACCAAAATCCCAGACGATTTTTAAATTCCCCCCGGACATTTTTTTAGGTCTGAAAAGTAGGACATGTCCGGGAAAAAGAGGACGTCTGGTAACCCTACTTAAAGTTCATGGTGAAATTTAAGTAATAATTTTTTTCTTAACTTTGTCCTATTTTTCAGATAATTAAGCCCTTAACAAAGGGCTTAATTGATTTCATAGGATACTTCCTAATTTCCTAGTTGTTCCCTAATTAAATTGTTTTTAACAATGAAAATGATGATTGATATTTTTTTACCTATATTAGGAAATATTTTTAGTGTGCAGGAAGAGTAACTTAAACTCAAATGTAAAATTTTTTATAATTATTATATTATTTAAACTCCTGGCAGATTATAACAAGCACATTTGTTGACATGATATGTGCAAAAAGTGTTCTTTTGGCACTCATTCATCAAGTTTTCCAAGCAATTTATATGCTTAGGTTTGGCTCTCATTTACCAATATTTAATTTTATTATCTCATAATATATGTGGAATATTTTCATGATTGTGATATCATTTGTGAAATATCACAAACATGTGATATCATTTGTAAATAAGTACTTCCTTCCTTGAACTCCTTCCTGTAGTTATGTTATGGTTTTCCTTCACAGCAATTTACAAACTTTATGAACAAAAAGATAAGAATAAATTTTAGGGTAACAACCTGAATGTATAACTGTGTCGCGGCCTCCCATTTCTAAAAACCAAAATATCCAACAAAGGCCGTGGGTGTAAACAGGTGGTTTGATTTGAACGCACTTACGACTTGCTTTGTTTTGTAAAAATATATGTGATTTATTTCTTCCAAAAATAGTGACAAAATAATTACTAAAGTGTCTTACAACTTAGTTGAAAATGAAAAATAATCTCAATTTAAAGTTCTAAAGCTGTTCCAAAAAAGTGATACAAAAAAGTGGTCAAAAAATCATTTACAACCTCCCGTCAACACACCAGACATTTACCAAACAATCCACCTCCACCAAGCACCCGGTGTGTTCTTAATTACACAAATTAATGGGAGGGTCTAACAGTTAACAACATCATCTAAACTATTCCAAAGACAAAAATTAATTACAAATTTTGGTTCTAAATCAACTTAAATATATTCTAACTACACAAAAAAAGGAAACTAAATTGGTAGAAATTTCAATTCATAAAATTTAGCATAAATGGCCACCACAAACTGTATTTGAAAAAGTAATAAATGTACTCCAACTCTCTTAGTTCTGTTTTATTTTACAATCCCACAGGGCTTTAGGCCCCACCGGTTCTCCACTGGAATTAACTGGTATTTGTTTTAGAGCTTTTCATGGTGATAACTGGGCAGCACAATGATGTACACTAATACAAAAACCTCAAAATGAAAAACCTGAAATAAATATAGAATCATGCTGAAAAAACATACAAAAGCAAATTTACCATTACAATATGAGGTGAGCAATGTTAATAAGGTGACTTTTTTTCCGTATGGCTATTTATAGTAATCAAATACAGTTTTTATTTAGTTCTGAGTACCTTCCTAATGATAGGATTAATAATTTAAAAGAAGTGTTGATTTTAAACACAGAAATACTGGGCTCATTAGCATTTACAAAACATAATCAGACAATTGATATTTACTTTACTGAGAATCTTTATCACACCTTTTTCTGGTCCTTCATGTTTTTGTACAAGGACTTAGTGAAGGTGAAGCACTGTGATGCTTTCGACTACTGGGGTAAAGGAACTGCAGTCACCGTTTCTTCAGGTAAGATCATTTAAAAATATTATACAGGTATCTTTTTTCTTATTTCTTGTAATATTGTAATTTTTAAGTTAAATAGGATTTCAAATTTGATGTTATTTAGTACCTTATGCAAAAAAAAAAGAAAGCCAGATGTAACTTGCTCTGAGGAAGCTTGTTAAGCAATTTTCATAGGATATTTTATATCTATTGATTTCAATTCTATATTTAGACATTAGATATTGATATTTGTGCTATGTTGCAGCAAATCAACTGACATTTGTATTCATCAAAAGACGCTAGAAATCTGCAATGAATTAAAAAACAGATAATATATTTCCATTAAAAAAAAATCAGAAGTTGTGCTTGTATTCAACATCCACAAGTATTTGTACAAATGAAGAAGTACCTAAATGTTTTTGCAAGATTGTCTGCAAACAGACACACACTCCTTCAGACAAACAGGTGAGATCTTATTAGAGCAGCTGTACGATAAATTAAAATATTAAGAATTAAATAAATCCTGCCAAACTGCTTGCATATATTCATAGTGGATTAAGATAAAATTGCCAGTAAGATACGATTTTTTGTTGGTATTTCTGTCTTTTTGTGAGAAATTGCCATAGGTTAAACCAGATGTAACTTGCTTTAGCTTTAGCAGCATTTGTTAAAAGTGTCTCCTTCAACACTGAATATCCTATATTATTGGTTAGTTGGTTTTCGTTAAATTAGCTGCAAATATTATACAAAATAAGTTGCACTGAAATACTAGTTATGTTTCAAGCCACTAGAAATGTGTTCTGAAAAATAATTTCATCATCTTCTTAAAATAATGGCTTAAGTCGTGTTTTTCCATAAGTGTTTTTTTTTTATTCACTTTTTTTTCCGTAAGTGATTTTTTTTTTTGCCGTTTTGGTAATAATGATATCACTTGTGGCAAAAAAAAAATGACTTATCTCATTATTTTAGGAAGATGACAATATGGAATAAAATATATTTGATATGTAAATGAAAAAATATTCACAAGCCATGTCAAAATTTCAGAAATGTTATGTTATTTTATGTTTATGCAAACAGTGGCTTATGTCTGTAGCATTTATTTAACAATTTTTGGGTGGCTTGTTGGTGCATCTGCGTTATATATTGGAAGATAAGATTTTAATGAGGAATTTCAAACTGATGAAAACAAATTATTAAACAAGACAGACAACAATATGGTCATTAAAGACTATATTTAATGACCATAAAATATGGTCTTCAAATATTTAAAAAAACATATTTAAAAGATTTAAATATGGTCTTTATTTAAAGGCCATATTTATTAAAATCTTCCAGCATTAGTTTTATAGACTGGTAGAAGCTATGGTTTAACTGTGTTCGGGTTTTTTTCCAGTTGTACATGGTTCAACAAAAAAGACTGAGTGACCCAAATATGTTTCCAATACTGTAGATCAACTTTAATTGTGATCTGTTGATATTCGCAGAGATGCTCGTGATTTTATGAAGGTATCACGGCAGAAAACAAGGGATAGAAATGTCTTTTATTTAAATAAAATACATAAAGATAGTGACTAAAAATGTGACTTGATACTTAAATACTCTGATGAGAGTTCAAAGATTTATTGATTGAAACATTTTTAGCATGGCTTAAAAGTATGTAACAGCATATGTATAGATCTCATTCTTGATTAACCATTTTCAAGTTATCTTAGTCAGCAGGGTCAAAAATATTTATAATTTTTTATTCATGAAAATCATAGGGCATAGACGAAAAATGAAATTATCTATATTCATTGTAATGTGAAACAAAGTGTTTCTTTTGTTTGATTTACAGACATTGCACCGACTTTATTTCCTGTGGTTCAATGTGGCCCTCTAAGTGGAAACAAGCTGAAAGTTGGCTGCCTTGTACATAATTTCCACCCCATGAATACAATCAAGTGGACCGATCACACAGGAGCTGCACTGACAAATTCAGTCCAACATCCTCCAGCTAAAGAAAGCAACACCAACACGTATTTTGGATTTAGTTCCATCGAAATAAACAAATCTGACTGGGATTCTTGGAAGTCTTTTAGGTGTGCTGTGGATAATCAAAGTACACAAGTGGAAAGTATGTTATTAATTTACTCAATGGCTGAGTTCACTTCTGTCTTCTATTTCATGTTTTCATATTTTTGAAACTCTGATATATATTATATCTATTATTCTTATTATAATCAATATGACTATTTGAAATGATAAGGATTTACATTTTTTTAACACTTTCAATATGAAATCCAAGCTAATTTCCTGATTCTTACACCTTCTCAGAAAAACCATCACCTCCAAAAGTTAGTTTGCTGAAAGAACCAAGAGGAAACAACCAGCTCCTCTTTTGTACCGTGGAGGACTTCCTTCCAAAAGATATCTCAGTGCAATGGAAAAAGAATGGACAAGATGTAAAACCTATTAAAGTCTGGGACCCAACATTGAATCAAGGGACATATTCAGCTGTCAGTCTTCTTCAGGTTTCAAACACAGACTGGAACAGTGGAGCTGTTTATTCTTGTGAGGTTTCACACAGACAAAAACTTTACACCAAGAAAGCTTCCAAAGGTAAAAAGCTGTTATTCTTTAAAAGAAGTATATAAAACGCAAACATCTTTTGTCTTTCTGTAAATAATAATTATTCTTTTCACAGCTATTATCACAGTGAACCTGAAACAACCAAGTCCAAAGGAAATCTTCAACAACAAACAGGCAAAGTTGGAGTGTGTTATTTCTGGACAAGAGAGAACAAGTGTAGAAAGCACTCAGATCAGATGGGAGATTGATGGACCAAAAAACATTATTACACAAGAAACGAAGTCTGAACGTGGTATATACAAAAAAACCAGCACACTGACTCAAAGTCTCAATAACTGGCTGGCTGTTAAGAAAGTGAGTTGTTATGCAGAAGGAGAGGATGTGTCACCAGTTACCGAAGAAATAATTGTTCAAAAAGGAGGTAAGTTTGCTAGAGAGGAAAAAAAAAAAACTTGATCAACAGCAGACAGACAAATATTGTATCATGGAAGTTACTGTCAATAAAATGATTAAGATTTCCTTTCTGAACCTTTTTTACAGATGGAAAAGATCCAGAGGTGACCCTCCACATCCTCCCTGATGAGTATATTGGGGATGAAGTCACTCTAATATGTTTGGTTTCC
The DNA here is from genome assembly GCA_903067065.1 of Brachyrhaphis terrabensis. Classification (NCBI taxonomy): domain Eukaryota; kingdom Metazoa; phylum Chordata; class Actinopteri; order Cyprinodontiformes; family Poeciliidae; genus Brachyrhaphis; species Brachyrhaphis terrabensis. The sequence goes on from CAEGAG010059586.1 coordinate 5,123, forward strand.
AGTTCCGTGAAGCAGGATTACTACATCGCCTGGTCAGAATATTTTGGAGACAGAAACGGAGTCTATACTGACGGGATAATATTTCGCTCAGAGGAGCACGATGATCGTTACAGAGTTATAAGTCTGTACACCACCACCAAGGAAAAGTGGGAGAAGCCCTATATGTTTGAGTGCAACGTCTGGCCTGCTGGTATAAACAATTCGATTAATCCCAAACAAGTGTCTAAAGCCGGAGGTAATGCAATGGAGTATGATTAAATTCTTTAGATGTTGTGTTTTCTATTGATGTCTCATTGTGTCTGTAAGTGAATTGCCATTTGTGAAAGTCTTGTGCATTGTCTTATTTCATGGTAAACTGCGAGTGGAAAAAAAAAATGTATACATCAATGTTTCAAATGCTTTGTTTACTAGCATGTTTTGTTTTGCTTTGTTGCACTGTCTAATTGTCTAATAAGTGTGCCTACTTTTCAAAATAAATGTTGCATGGAGACTCTTGTGCATTATGTCTGAATGAAAACATTTTGATACACACTTTTTGAATTGAACTTTTTATTGCATGCACATGAATAACCCTCCATTCTTTCTAATAATCCATAATCCAACTTTCTTTCTTTAGATTTTTCAAAAATGACAATCTCTTGCATAGAGGAAAACGAAGATGACTTTAGCAGCTTGTGGTCCACAACCTCCTTCTTCATATTCCTCTGCATATTCTCTCTCTCCTATAATGTGATTTTCAGCTTACATCAGGTAAAATGCTAAGACTGCATTTCTACTAAACTAAAAGGGATAACATGTATTCAAGCATAAGCTTAAAATGCACCAGCTTGCTGATGCCAAACTTTGAATTTATGACTTGTGTGTAGTTTTATCTATCATTGCAACTAAATTCTAATTCATTAAGATTAAACAAATCAATGAACATAGAGAAATTTAGAAGTAGTAAAGGTCTTAAGTAGGTCACCGTGGTCAACTTAGTAGAATGTATGATAAACTGTCAAATATCCTGATATGAGATCAATTTTGAAAGACTTCATAGATTGAAAGAGTTAATTGTGGCGATACTTACAGAATTCAATTCCAAGATTCAATTTAATCAAATTCAGTTCCCTCCAGTGTAATTCACTTCAGTTAATTTTAACTTAATTTATTTTTCATTTCAGTGTATAATTTTCATTTCATTTAAATAAATTGAATGTTTTCTAATAGTTAAGGAAATTATTAAGATTATAATTCAAGCAGTTTTCACTGAGTCTATTTGATGAGAGATAATTAAATATGAACATTTTTGAAAACTGAAGTTGTGAATGAATTATTTATTCCATGTAGTTTTATTGTTCTTTATTTTAGAATGTAATTTTTTTTGTCTTTTATCATTCTTTTTCAGATGAAGAAACACTGAAGAATGTGAGCATGAAGACAGTTCATGGTCAAATTTAAAATTGAAATTAAAAAGCAATTGTCACTGATTATACTTATAAATAGATAGACAGTTGCTGGTATATTTATATACATATTTGTTTTGCTAGCTATTCAAATAAAATTCTCTACTGTGACTTTTGCATTGTATTGGTCTGTTGTAACACACATATATTAATTGCTACTTATCAGGTAGTAATTACTTATCATAAAACAAGCTTTAAATTTTTGTTTTATAATTTAGTAGCAAGTTTTGTAATATTTTTATAATGTAAAAAATATTGTCATTAATAGAAGTTCAAGTTTCATATGGTGATTTTTTTGTTTCAGTATTTCACACCTGCTTAACTCCTTTGCTAGATGAAGAAACTGAAGAACCTGAGCGTGAAGAAACTCAAAAAGAATTAAACTAAATGAGATTGAAAAAAGAAACAAGTTCATGTTGATTCACTTTGGTTAGTTGTTCCTTTTGATCATTTATAGTTGTATGTTATGTACAATTTAATATTATGTTTCAATAGGTTGCATTATAAATAAATATAATGATCATTTAATTTTGTGAGCATTTTAATTGTGGGCTTTTAATTTAAAAAATATTGTATATGGACCAAAGGTTTACCAATGAATTTGTTCTGTTAGTTCTATTAAAACTAAAAATAAAATTCCAGTAATTTTACGACACACGAATATCGCATATTTATCCATATTTTACAAGCAAAAGAAACCAGTAAAGGCTAAATTTAATTCAGACGTGTTTTGATGAGGCCAACATTTAAATGAAGTTTGGTGTATTTTTCAAAGCTTCCTTTCTAAAAAGAAATGCATTGTTTGTATTCATCTGGCACAACTACTGAATAAATAAAGCAACAGTCAGAGCTCAAATTAAAAAGAAAGAAAAAATCATATTAAGATGTATATACATTTTTGTTAAGTCCAAAATGAATAATTCCTTTGGCAAATTTAGATTTGGTGAAATCATTTAATTTTCCTAACATGTTTCACCTGACTAAAAGTAAAAAAAAAAAAAAATAAAGTAAAAAAAAAAAAGAAAAGTAAAAATAAAATCAGGGAGCCAAAGGTGATAGCAGGGAAGTTTTTCAACCTCAATTTTGAGGTTATCATCAAAGATAAAACTAATGTGACAGGATCAGTGTAAGTTTATATTTAGTTGTTTGTTGTCACAGTAAATTTGAAAACTATGTCAGGGAGCTAGGAGTTAGTATGATACAAGTTACTGATTTTTATGTTATTATCAAGTGACAATTATATTTTTTTATTTTTTTTTTTTCAAATTTAAATTTAAATTTTAAAATGTTCTTAAGCTTTTAACTTAGACAGTTATGTCTTGCATCTGAGCCTCTGGAACTGCTAATTTGCTTTTTTAGCAACTGTTGAAACTCAGGTGTAAATCTATTACATCTGGAGGGATGTTTTGGTTTAACAAGCCTTTAAAAGCAGTAATAACAAGGCTAACCCCAAAATGATTTGAATTTGTGATTTCTTCTCATACTAGAACTTTTGTAAAGCACCGTATATCAATGTATTTATTAAAATGCAAAAAATATATATATACTTGATGGACATGTAACCTTCCTGTAAAACAGTTGTATTTCTGCAAGCAAAGTTAACACAGTCTTATGTTTCATTGAAACATGGATGCTGCAACAAAGAGATTGCACATAAGACACTCTAAACCTTGTCAGAATTACTACAAAATTTTTTTGAAATGTTTATCCCTAAAAATATTGGATATCATTTACTCTTTCCTTCATTCTTTCTTTCAAAATTATGCAGTACTTTGTGTTACGCCATTAAATTCCAATAAAACACATTAAAACTTGCGGCTTAATGTCTCTCTGAATAGGGTATGCAGCTTCAAACATTTTTGCAAGGCACTGTGTTGCTGTCTTAATTTGTCACTGATCATTTATTAATCATAGTTTTAAGATCAGAAATTTTTGAAACTATGTATAAGTTTGTGCTGAATATACACCCAAACAGATCAAAGAAAACAAGAACAAAATACCTGAGTAAGAAAAGTTTTCATGTAGATTACATTATTGTTTTAATCAAATCAGATTTATAAAATAAAAAAAAACTTAAAATAAGCATTGCTCAAACATCTTTTAACATTTCTTTCATTCTCTGGAAGGTCTTAGTTCCCTGATGTCTCAAAATAATTTATGTTTAGAAAGACACTTCCTGACTCCTTGCACCCCTGAGATTACACCTGCTCAAGTGAAACTCTGTAGAAACCATTAGAGCTGAAAATAAATTCCCTTGAAATAACAGACACATCTGTTAGTTTCAGAATGCACTCAGGCACTAACAAACCAGTAAAGATAACAACACATTTACAGTACAGCTCAACATCTACTAACAGGTCCAATAGCTCCTGGATGTTTTCCAAAATTGATTGTTTACAGAATGCATACATTCAACAGAATTTCTTCTAAATCAGTTATTATAAAATGTTGTATTTACATTTACCATTTCAAAATGACAAGTAGGTTCTAAGTAGGTCGTAAGAATTGAAATTCTTCCAAAGGCCCCAGGACTGCAGGAGGTCTGAAGCAATGACCAGGTTTGCTTATACATCAGGACAGTCTTGTTTTTGTTCCAAAGGAACATAAGCAGAAGACTGTTACCCAGACAGCATTAAAGAACAGAATAATATACATCCCAGTTGGTGAAAAAATAAAAATATCAAATCAACATCTAAATAAAAGATGTTTATTTAGATGTAAAAAGGTGTCTGGAGCATCCTATGATTCTGATGCTGTTGACACATTTATTCAAATAAGACTTACACAAACATCATGAGTTTCAAATAAGAGACTATGCTATCCAATGCATGGCACACATTTGGATTTGTCTTAAGGATGCATTTAATGAGCCCTAATTTGCATAGATGTCAGCAGTGGGTGTTCCCCTGAATAATGTTAAACTCCAATTTAAAGTTATACCATTTCCTCATATTCTGTTTTCCAGACTTGACAGAATAGGATATAGGCTGTGTGTATAAGCATGATGACCTCGAAGGTCATTGTCAAATAAGGAAAGATGTGGCAGACTGTTGAAACGTGTCACATGAGCTCCCTCTGTTGGTGACTTTGGCTCAGATGTGTTTTTGTGATTTTTGTTTTTCCTCAGGTGACTGATCCGAGTGGATTTTGGGAACGTAAGTATGCAAGCAAGTCAATAACATTTTGTTGTTTGTGGGAGTGTTTGATGGAGTTTCCTTTTTATTGCTTTGTCTCCTTGAAATGTTTTTAGGGATCTTCTTGTCCTTTGAGGGCTCATCTAGTTGATTTTCCACCTTTTCCTTGTTTGTTTTTTTTGTCAGCCTACAAGGTTTTCGTAAACTTAATTGTGCTTTTATTTGGTACTGAATTTCATCAGTTAGTTGTAATGACTTAACTTAAGCTGTTTAGAACCCCAGCTGTAGGATTTTTCTTTCGCAAATCAAAATGATCAATTTAATTTTTGCATGCTTCACTTTCTTTTCTTTCTGCCAAAGACCTTAGCATGATTGACCAGACAGAAGGAAAGAGTTATTTAAATATGATCAAGAAGTATCAAACATATAGGTTAGTTTTCAGAAATGATTGAGATGGAAAAAAAAGTTGATTAATTCTTTATCAGCCAGTCTCCATTGGTAGAATAGTAGAAAAGCAAAATTTTCTGTTTATGTTCACAATTATCTTACTCATATTGTACTTGTAAGTGTGTTTTTGTGCATGTAGGGTCTAAAATAAAATCTTTGTTTGTGCTGCCATCTGCAGGTCTCTATGTGTACATCACAGTACAAATATTGTACTGTGGGATGTTGTATGATGTCACTCAAATTAATATGCAAGCACCTCATTAGCCAAATATAAATGACTGATGCTGCAGTGTAACAGTTTAATTAAATAAGAATCAAGAGCTACTGACAGCTAATGAGTGAAAACGAGTTATATTTCCAAACATCTTTTGTATAACAATGATAAAAGCATTAATCTCTCTCTGTTTAATGATTATCAAAAGGAAACTTTATCTGGATTTAGTGAAGAGGATGTTTGAACGAAAATGCTTGAAACTGAGCACTAAATGTCGTAACATTGTTTTTATGATGAATAATCTTAGGATTCCGCTTTGAAGATTATATGTCCCCTTTACCTGTAATACAGCAAAAAAAAAAAGTATTAACCTGGATATAATGGAATCTTGAGCTGATGGTTACACTAAACAGAAAAATATTTAAGTCTCATTAAAGCTGATTGCGCTGCATGGTATATTCAGAAACGAGACCAACAGTCATTGAAGTGTGCAATATTTCAGGTCATGGTTTTTGAACGGCCTGCACTCACTGTGAGTTAGCAGCCACAGTAGTGAATGGCAATACAAAAACCTACACTGAAGTAACAACTGATGTTTCATTATATTGATACTTTTATGTATGTATAAAAAGATAATTATGTAATAATGTAAATAAAATTATTCATACTTATTTATTCCCCTGTTCCCCCCTGCATTTGATAGAATTTTCCTGAAAAGGAGGGGAAATAAACTGGGGAAGAAGTGACTGACAGGTTAAATAAATCTATTGAGAAGTAATTATTAGTGGCCTTAGTCTAAAGTTCATAAAAGCAGGATAAAATAAAATTAAACTAAAATGAAATGAACTGAATTGATCTAAGAGGATGAAAATCCACAAGATCAGTTATAGCATTTTATGTTCTTTGTTCCCTGCAATAACAAAAATACAACGATTTTCAAAGAGTATATTTAAACGTTTTGAAAAATGTAGTCAGAAAATAGGACCTGGAACATGAACAAGTTTAAATTGTTAATAATTAAATAACAACCATTAAAAAAAAACAAAATACACTTAGCACAAAATTTTACTTAGCACAAAAAAATCAATGTGCGTAAAAGACTCTCAAAAGTAGGCAGGCTTTTTGCATGAGCAGGAACCAGTGTGTAACAGCTACCACAGTGTGAAAGAGCAATGCAAAATCCTCCTTCCTTCATCTTTTTCTGTGGAATTCATTTTGATTTTACTGCATTCAATCTTGATCCCTTGCTCCCTCTTTCTTTTTCAGGTCATCAGCTACTCCATGCCAGATCCTTTGACTTTTAGTTTTTAATTTTGCCTTTGGCGAAGCCAATGTTATGGAAATATGGTTATATAAAAATGATTTAATATAAAAAGACAAAACAATAAATATCTATAGTTCCTTTGTATAAACAGAAAATACAAACAATCAGTATCCCACCCTAAATTTTTGTATGGCTATGCATCACTGTGCATGGGGTGGCTACCACACTGACATATAGCCGTACAAAAACCTCTGAAATCAAAGGGTTGTTCAAATTGTCCATTTCTTGCTCAGTTTCCATCAGAAAATGTCTTACATATACATGTGAACAAAGTTTTAGAAAGTTTGGATTAAGAAGATTTAAAAAATGTCCAGGAAAGATGAGTGCAAAAATTAAAAAAATAAATAAGTAAACTTATTAAATCTTAACAAAATGCTGTCTTTTGAAATATCTGTTGAGACACATCAGTGGTACAGGACAGTGGTATTTTTCATGATTATTGTTAGAAACATCCTTGTCCATGCAGTGTCTTTGGCTTGGAGGTGGAATGCACTGGACAGGTCACAAGTCCATCACAGAGCTACACAGAATCACACAGGGAAGACATGCACTCACACACACACACCCACACCTTAGGAGAAATTAGAGCAACTAATAAACCTTTCAGTCATATTTTTGGACTGTGAGATGCAGCCTGAGTACAGGAAGCAAACCCATTCAAAGAACATGCAAGACCCCATTAAAGGATTTGAATTTGGGTTGTTCTTGCAAAAATGCTACCAACTGCACCATTGTGGAAGAAAAGAAAATCAGAAAAGAAAAAACAGAAAAGTAAAATTTCAGATCACTAAAGCTTGCATACGTTACTGAAAGTGTTTTGTGGGGATTTCTGAGCAAAAGACAATAAAGTTATTTCTATTTCTATTTTATTAAGTGAACGGCACAGTTCTCCATGCCCAGGTTCTTGAATGGCCACAAGTCACTGTGGGAGACTAGCCACAGTGACAAACATCAGAACAAAAACCTGTTTAGAACAAATAGTTCTGTAGAATAAAAATGGAAATTATGTTTAAAAACAGAAAACATTATGAAACTTCTGTGAATGTATAACAACCAACAGGGTGTCACAACTTGACAAACACACTTAGAACAGCATTAAATACTTTTATAAAAAATATCAACAATATATAAATAAAACAAATGTACTCCAATCACTCACCCACTTATTAAATCTGGTAAATCTTGCAGCTTAAATCTATATATTTATTAACATATAAAGATAATTTTAGCAGTTGGATTGCAATAAACTATTCGAAGGTCTGTTTAATATTTTTTTAAAGTTTGATCCATACATAAAAAAAAAAGATTGAACTATAATGGCTGAAGTCAGCACTCACGGTATTACAGCCAGTAAGTGAGGTGGGGTTTTTGAACAGGATTGTGTCACAGTGTATTATAACGGCCACAGTGGTGAGCTCTGTGACAAAAACCTCCTGCCGCTCAAAAAGCCACGTGAAAACCAGCATGTTAAAGTTTCTACCCACAACAAAAATATATGCTGGTTCCAGTTTTGATGGGAGTGATAATTTGTTCTCTTCTTTTCAATACATTAGCTCTTGTGTTCAGTTTTTAATTCATGTTTAAAATATATAAAAAGAAACAAATAAATGTTTACTAAGGTGAATGCACAACAGCCAGGTCGAAGGAGTTTTTGTTTTGATCTGGGTCACAGTGTACTATGACTACCACACCGATATGCTCTGTGACATTAACATCCTGTGACTAAGAAAAAAGAGAGGAAATTACTATATCAGTACTTAAAAAATAAAATACTGGTACATCCCAAAACCATCTATAAAGCATGAACTGAGCAGGCAAAGGTTTTTGTATGAGTATGGATCACTGTGTATTATAGCAGCTACCACAGTGGGAAATACCAATACAAAATCCTCACCACAAATAGTTTGTGAGAGATGAAATATAATCATTTAATATAACTGCACGGAAAGGAATAATAATACAGATTTGATTGTCTTTTGTTGCATTTTGTGATGAAATACCTTTTTTAAAAGATTTTGATATAAAGAAGTTAGAAATAATAAAGAGTGCAGCATAAAAAAAACGGTGCAACAAAAGTTTCATGAGGTTTCATGATGACAATATATATTATCCATCCATCCATTGTTATAAACCACATGTAAAAAAAGCACCAGTAAGACACCTTAGTCAGAAAGTTTGATTTTCAAAAATATATATATTTCAAGTTAACTAAGGTTTTATGGTGCGTGACTACTGAATGTACAAACAGGAGCACTTGAAAGGTTTTTGTATGGTCACATGTCACTGTGTGGGGTAGCGGCCACAGTGATAAATGGCAATACAAAAACCCATTTTAGGCCAAAGCTTTCAAAAAGTGTCAATCTGTCTATTTCATGAACACAGGCAGACTGTAGATAATTACACCAAACTACAATTTATAAAATTAGTCTGTCAAACATTTCAAAGTGTTTTTTTTTTTTTTGTACCAAGGCTTTGCTATACATGATCTTTAAAAGGCGACAGAATAAAGCAATAAATAAAATTCACTCAAATGAGTAAGAGTTTAAATAGGTCTAATCTTTCTTAGCTGATGAAAACAAGACTCCTTTTAACTCAGAGGTGTGCTGCTCAAAATTTTACTTATTGTCAAACTACTCACTCAGACCCTTTTCCAACTAGTTTATTTGGGAGAAAAACGTTTTCTTTCTTTGATATTTATTAACGTTTGCATTTATTTGCACTTGTGGTTGACAACCATCTTTCTTGTCAATAGTTATGTATCATACAGGAAATTTTCTTCACCACAACAGGATCTTCCACATTAATTTTCTAAACTGACGCTGCTGACCGAAAGCCAAAGACTCAAATAGATGTGGATTTATGGTTGCAATAAAATGCAATATTTCTACATAGCCTACAAAATCTGACTGAACGTCAGCGAGAGGTGAGGTTGCTGTAGTCGGCTTAACAATCTGAGGAAATATAAACACACTTTGCAGGAAGTAAACCTGATAAGACATTCTCAGTAGTACTATCTTAAAGTTTACAGTTTGATTTAACATATCATAGGTCAGGTACAATTAATGATAAGCAAATCCATTTTGATTAAATTTGATCACAACTTGTACATCAATAAGACAAGACTTTTTGTGTACATTTGTTTAGGACAATAAACTTCTCGATATATATATTTTTTTTACATTAAAGCAAAAAAAGCACTTTATTTTTGAATGATATTTAAAATCAACTTTACAATGTAATTATCAAATAAGCACGAGACTTAATCTTAGGTTGGGTCAGAAGTTATGTTGGGATGTAGACATAAGACATTCAGAGAGAGGTTTTTGTTCAGTGTTGAGCTACAGTGTATACAGTGGCAGCCACAGTGAAACATCCTATAGCAAAAACTTTGTGCACCACAAAAAAGAAATTATTTATTTTAAACAATCAGCTGATTTCCTAGATTGGCAAATTTTAATAAAACACTGTTCTGATCAAATGAAATTTAGCCGTGTTCTAATTTGAACACTGGATTGAACTGAAATAAAATTTACTGTAATTGGAATTGAATTGGATGGGATGGATCTGAAACAATATCAATAGAACTGGATTCTAAACATTAACAATCCTCTGCTGAACTTCTCTGTTTATAATCTGGTACATAACATGTTTCGTTTGAGGTTCAGATTCATTGTATGTGAAGAAAACGTACACAAAGGTTTCTTCTCCAGTTTCATTAAGTGAATTTCTCCATAAGTTATTAGATGACCCTTAGCTGAGCTTCCATAAATCTATAAAGTGAGATGATGACGATTGACTTGCCACATGTTCCAGACGCAGATCGGATTCTGGATTTTTGAGGATTGCTGACATAGCCTTTATTAACCCTGACCCTAACACCTCAACCCAAACCCACTTTTGCACAAACCATTATTGAGACAGAGTAAAAGAAAAAAAAAAAAAGAGTTACATATCAAAACTTGCATGGGTATCATCGAGCTGTGTCCCACTGTTTAGCATAAAACACAAAACTATTTTTGAAAAAAGAAAAAGGAAGAACAATCATGAACACAATGTTACAAATAAAAGACATAATAGATTGCTTTTATATTCTGTGAATTTTCATTCAGGCAGTCCAAACAAAAACCTAGGCAATACGAACATGTCTTTTTAAATACAATGTACATCTCTATAAACTTTATCCTAGCAACAGCAAAGATAAAATTATACTGCATTACTTGTAGGTCTTTGTGATGTTTGTCTGACATTTCTTTTGAATAATAAAATTTTTTTTTTTACCATTTTTTTACAATCTGAAGTCCTTTTCAGATTACTGTATCCAGTGTACAGGGGGATGTTTTTGTCTGAGGTTGTGTCACGGTGCAGTATAACAGCCACAGTGATGTCCTCTATGACAAAAACCTCCTGGCAAACAGAAAACAAGAGAAAATGAAACTGTCACTTTACAAATCATGCTTAGTTTATTCCAGCTACGACAGCTACATTTAAAATAAACGTGTAAATTGTTCATTGTATGTAACATTTTCTTCTCATATACAATTCCACAAGGTTACTTCATTGTTTTTGTAATATTTGTTTTAAATTTAAGATAGATTACTATGCCTAAAGGTAAACACTAGCATTTAAAAGAACCATGTACTGTCAATATAAGTTAGAGTGAAGGGAGGAGTTTTTGCATAAGACCATTTTACTGTGTACTATGGCAGCCACAGTGATTTACTCTGTGACAAAAACCTCCTGCCTAAAGAAAAATAATAAAAGTATTACACAACCAGCTATTTCTGGTTGTACAGCAAATATTGCACTTACATTAAACTTTACAGCTTCAAACTACATACGATGATTTACTGAGGCATTATGCCTCAGTACATGCCTGAAATATATCATTCCAGGAAAACTTGGCTTTTAAAAATAAAGGAAGAAACACACTTTGTCTATTGTTGTGTGACGTTTCAGTTTACACTTGGTAAGAATGTTTATGAAAATCTATGGAAATATTCAGAAAAAATCAAATCACTAAATAAACTAATGAACTGAAAGCAATTTATGTCATAAGCCTAATTTAAAAAGTGGGAAAAGGGTCATATAATCGCATTCAGGGATATACTTTTGTACAGTGTTTTACCACAGTGTATACACTAGTAGTGGATCTTAAAACGTAAATGTATCTTCAGAAATAAATATAGATTCAATTTAGTCTGCTCTTTTACAGATGACAACTTTTACTAAATCTGATGCATGATCTACATCTGATTGTACAGGAACATGTATATTCAAATTTGAATTCGATTGACTGATGTGGGCTGTTTTTAATTAACGTTTTTTCTTGGTTATGTAAAGACTAAATTAAAATAACAGAATTTGAATCATGTATAAATTGAAGAAAAATGTATGTGTTTTCCAATAAAGTGCCTCTGCACGATTTTGAAAAAAATGCTGTTAAAAATTTAATTTAATTTAACTGAATTAAATAAATAAATAAATACATACTGTTTTATTATTGTAAAGCTCTAAGTGGAATCTAACTATGTTTGAAAAGTAGTAAGTTAAAAGTCAATTTTCATCTAAATTTCCCTCAAGAACAAATGTCTGCATTTTAGAACTCAAAATGCTGATATTGAAATATGACCAGTTCACTAAATGAGGAAAATGTTTTTGTATGAGTATAAATCATTGTGTATATGGTGGCTACCACTGTGTGAAACACCAATACAAAATCCTCTCCTAAAATTTTATGGTCCACAATTAGCTGCAGTTTGTGAAAAATGGAATACAATGTCTCTGATCTACTTCATATGGAATAATACAATTTTGGTTGTTTAAATTACATATTGCCTGAAAAGAAAATCTTCTTTTCTGTCTGGTACAAAACGATTTTTGAAGAATAAAATATTAAACTCATATTTGAGGTGAACTTATGTATTGTGTTAGTTATTCAGGACAAGTCCAACTTCTCAGTCAGCTTAGCAGTTCATTAAAGTTGGCCATGTTTTTTTATTTTTAAATATCAAACAATTACAAATTAGTAATGCAATACAAAATGTTAAGTATCAACACATGTGTACATCATGGACTTGTGGTTGTTAACATCCTTACAGTGGGTTATTTATGTAACACTGCAGGAAGTATTTCACCACAACAGGTGCTTCCACATATCAATGAGAAACAGAAGCTCCAAACTAAAATTTCAAGAGCTCTGACAGTAACACACCATGTCACTGAGGCAAAAAAGTGAATTTATGTGTATTAATCTGTAATGAAGGCATTCTTTTCATGAAATATGTTTATTCCCAATTGAAAGATTGGGAATAAAGCTAAAACAACACAGCATCAATACTTGAATTAAAGGCTTGTCCAATAGCTTTTCGTAAATGTTTACAAAGTTTCCCTAAAGTGGTCAAAAGGAGCTGTCCATTGTAAACATAAACTAGTTTCTGAATTGTCTTGAGGCTCCTTACTAAAATTTAATAAATAGATATTCCAATTTAACTAAAATTTTTGAACAGTAAATAGCAACCTATACAACAATGGCTACATTAGAACACATATTACCTGGCTTATGGTACAAAATAATATATTATGTCTTACACAAAAACCTCTACTTTAATTACAAAACTGAAAAAGGTGTAATGCTCCTTTAATGCTGTGTTTCTGCGTTTATGTTTCACACATAGGCAGCCATTGCTTACCAAAAGTCATAACAATATGCTTTATCTGGTTTTTCCAATAACTCTTAGAAATGTCCATTTTACAAACAGGAAAAACAAATAAGGAGACCAAAATAATGCATTTTGTGTTAGAACCATTCCAAAGACTCCAAAATACAATTAGTTAAGTTTAATTCAGTAGTGCTTCAGCTGTTTCTCAGCTAGCTCAACATACAAAGTCCACTAGCACTAGCATTAATTAGCCTCTAGAAATATGTCCCACAATACTAATCAGAAACTGTATATACACACGTTGATCTTCCATTAACTTTTAACATCAGGAATGTTTATTCTTCTTCTGTGTGCCCAACCTTGTCTATGCAACCAACGCAACAGACGCCTCCTAGCGGTTCTATGTGGAATCGCATAGAATAACTGAAATGACACTACAGAACTTATTACAATGAGAAATTAACGAAAAAGAAAAATAATGGTGGGGTGTCTATTCCTATACTTAGTGTTTTCGTTACTTATAACAGCTTGTTGTCACCCCTCTACACACTTACTTTCCCCAGACTAGTGGCAGCAGCCATTAGTAAACACTTAGTGGAACTGCAAGTCTGCTGAGCTCATCTACTTCTCAGTCCAACGCTCTTAATAGAGAAACGTTCTTGTGATGGTGCACTGAAGCCTGTGTGAGCAGAAGCTTTCTAAAGAGTCAGAGGACCAATTTCAAGGCTTCAAATTAAGAAGTCCATTTTCTCTTCTCTTATGTTTGATAACACGTGAAGGTAACATAGTTACTTGATTGTATGATAAAATGTCACAATGTGATAGATATCATGTGCAGGTAAAGAAAAATAGATTAGTTTTTTTTTTTTTTTTTTTTTTGAAGACTGACTTTGACCCTGTTACTGCCATGCACAATCAGAGGTAACTTTCAACTTCAACTTCAACTTTCAACTTTATTGTCAATTCCTCTTACATGTCCAGACATACAAGGGAATCGAAATGACGTTTCTCGCCCTCTCACGGTGATACAAGACAGGGCATTACTAACATTAAGTAACAATAAGAGGCACAGTCTAACTAAAATTATCCTAAGCAATTAAATAGATGTACAATAACTAGATATACAACT
>CAEGAG010059619.1:0-12384 GCA_903067065.1 Brachyrhaphis terrabensis
GGTGGAATATATGTGTAGAGGAAGACGCAAGTTCAATGTAACGTAACACGTCTCCTTGCTCAGGAGGAAGATGAAGATGGCTCTCTGTGACTTTTACCGGTATGTTTTTTTTTTAACCAGCCCTGTTAATACTGTGCTACCGTGTTGCTGCTGTGTTACTGCCACGTCTCATTTATTGGTATGTTTTTTTAACCAGCCCTGTTAGTGTTGTGCTACCGTATTGCTGCTGTGTTACTGCCGCGTCACAGGCACTGTTTGAAAAAAAGCTAAGGTATATTACTAAAACTTTGAAAACTCTTTCTGTGTACCGTCTGTATGTAGGCACATGCGGCTTATAGACAGGTGCGGCTTATGTGTGTACAAAATGTTTTTTCCTTTAAGAATGTACTGTGTGCTACTTATAATCAGGTGCGCTCTATAATCCGGAAAATACGGTATATCATTCCGACATAATGGATACATTACTGGATAAACGACCTGACTGAAAAGTATGTTTTCATGTTAATGCGAGCCTTTTGTTGCACTGATTTACTCGACAGCTGTTTAATAGTGCTTCTGTAAGTCCATTAGTTGATGCATTTATCTGACCAGCTTCAATATCATCGCGTGTAATAACTAATGGGGCTCATTTGTAGCATATAACCTCAAAGGCCATGCTTTTATTTTTTGATACAAAAAAAAAGAAAAGAAAAACATTTGCTCCCTATGTAGGCGTCAATTTCACCACTGAACTACTTAAGGTAAACTCCCCTGTACCTTAAGGGTTTCCCCTTCTCTGTACTGTTAGTTTCACCCCCTCATCTTAATCTACATGTTTGATCTGATCAGAGTTTGACTATTTTTAAGTGTAAATCAGTCCCTCCAAAATTTTGAGATTTTTGTGTATTGTTTTTGTTTTGTCTTTTTTAAAAATCAAAAATACTGATTTTTGAGCCTCCGAAAAACAGCTTTTTCAGCGGGATCTTATTACGGTACAGGTGAACCTGCTCTGCAACAGCACCTTCCAAATAGAGCGTTTCCAGTAAAAAGTTCATGATCCGCGCCAAGTTGCAAAGTTTCAGAGTTGCACAACATGGAGCTCAAGATCAACAAAAGGGGAGTGGGATGGGAGTTCAATATGTCAACTATAAGTGCAGTTTATAAAAATCCAGTTTAAACACCGTGGGTCTGTTTGTGGCAATCCGGACACAAATGAGGACCTTTGAATAATTTCTTTTTCTTGCATCAATTTTACTACCTGTATTCATGTCACTGAAAACGTGACAGTAACGCGTTAAAGAAAACCCCAGATTCATTAGATCAACCAAATCATTTGCACGGCAAATAAAGTTTTGCATGCCACGGACACAGAAACAGCCTCCAACTGTTAGGTGGGGGAAAGCTTACTGGGAAAGTGAGCCTGACAAAAAAAAATCAGAGCAGACCAACGACAGGTAGCAGGAGTTGAGTTTTATCAACACAGATTATTTAAAGATGTCTACCAGGAACTCATATTTGTTGTTTTCTGTGTTTGATGTGGACAATTTACCAAAATAAAGTAATTGAATTGAAATTGAGGATTGGATTTTGCTGAGTGTTAACTGTGTACGCTTATTTGATCTGAACATTATACTCCCGATTATGTTCTGATATCACAGAGATGAAATAATTCATTTCACCAACAAGACCACGCTGAGAATCAGAAGCTTTGATTATTTTGTGATAAATCCAGGATTGATGATGGACAGGTATGCTAGCCAACAGTGGACAAACCCTCCTGTGAACAGGGCCGATCCGCCTCCAGAACCAAGACGAACAAGGAAGTCAGAGTTGGATGCTGAACGTCAGAACTCTGTGGAGCGGCGATCCAGCCAAGATCCTTTTATCACATTATGATGGCACACTGTTAGCAACCATCAGGCTCTCTCTGAACACACAAAAACATGAGTGGCTTACTAAACTGTCTGAGGTGTTATGATTCAGTGTCTTGTTTTCATTTTTTCACCTCTCAGCTAATCCCGTAACATTCACCGTCATTCCAACAACAACAACAGTATCATGCATTGCTTTTATTTCATTTGCTCTGTAAAAGCAAAACACTTAGCGTGTCAGTTAGTCGGGATAAATAGCTGCGATTAAACCAGCACAATATTCAGAAGATGTAGTAGTGATATACGTTTTATTTAGGGCCGAAACAATTCAGCTTGTTCATGGTTAATCGATTATTGAAATAGTAGTCAAATAGTCAAAAAAATTAATTGAACTATTGTTTATTTACATCTTTTAATGTATTTCTAATAATGTAAAAAAAAAAAAAAAAATAGCTCAAGTAGCCATGAAAAATCTAAAGAATGTCTATTTTTTTTATCCAATTAATCGACTAATTGGTAGATTAATCAATTTCTGAAATAATCGTTAATTGCAGCCGTAGACAATAAAGATGATAATATTGACTTTTGTAAAATGCCTTGACACAATATTTGTTATGAATTGGTGTTTTATAAATAACCAATATTTTCCATTTTTGGTCACCTATTTCATCTCTGCATGGCAATAACATGACTTTTACTGCCCTTGATGCTCAGATCTGATATTATAGATCAAGACTTTAAAGCCCATGGAGATTGGTGATGATGGAAAGGAAGAAATAAAATAATCATCTATATTGACATAAAATATTGGAACAACAACATCATATTGGCAGTATTGTTTTTTGGGGGGATTTTTCAATAAATCGATCACCCCTTACAGATTTGTTTCCTGAATGTTTTGGAATTTGGTAGCAGAGTACATTCAGAAATATCCTGAAAGTCAGCAGAAATGTAGTTTTTCTGTGAGTGAGATTCAAACCATCTGCAGTGAAAACACTTTTACTGCAGTGAAAGTGTTTTTCCCAAATAGTGAGTACTACTGGATTTTTCGGACTAGAAGCCGATACTTTTTTCCCACACTTTGCACCATGCACGGTGTGGCTTTTCTGTGGATTTTTCTTCAACAGCCAGGGGAAGTGAATCATCCATCCATTTTCTAACACCCTTGTCCCCAGTGGGGTCGGGAGGGGTGCTGGTGCCCATCTCCAGTGAACGTTTCGGACGAGAAAAAACTTTGTGGGTGCGGCTTATAGTGAGGTGTGCTCTATAGTCTGGAAAATACGGTAATTTGAATGTAACTGGCTTAGTTGTGGCTCTGTAGGCGTTCGTGTCCACCACCTGAATGGTCAACCCATAAAAATCTGAAACTGCAGCCTGGTACAAATTCATCCTGCCACAAAGGCTGCTATCCCAGGAAGTGTGGACAGCATCGATTTGCATAAGCATGTATCAGGGTATAAAATAAAAGGTTTTGACTGTACTCTGCTTGTGGACCAAAAAAAAGGAGGATGCTGGCTTTAATGGATTATCTGACCAGAGAAAGCTTTAACTGCGAGCTCATTTTCAGAGTGGAACCAGCAGAAACCGAAACCAGCAACCCCAGCAGAGGAAGGAAAAGCACATCCATCAGATTGCAAAGCAGCAGTGATGTGCCATTAATGAGATCTGAATCAAAGAACATTAGCAACACAAAAAGTAAAAAATAAAACAAACCAATGTGTGTGGAAATCTAAATGCTTCGTATACACTCACGCTGCTGTTGTCAATAACGGCTAGATGAATGACAATTGCAAAATTGTGTTTTTTCGACATCAGGGGAATATTGACAAAGTTTTGCGTACATTTGTAACGGAAATGTTGCTAGAGGAACGATATGTCATCGGTATCTGCAGATGTTTGTCAGTTCTTAACATATTGCCATGGGTCTGATAAAGAATGGGTCATATTAAAAAAAATATTTCCACATTGTTGCCATTTGTATTTATGGGGGGAAGGGTTACTCCTGTGGGTTTTGTTTGGTCATGCGACAGTAATGGTGATGGAGCACAATATTGTGGTCATTTCTTTACTATGTCGAAAGGGAAGTGTAGGGCAATATCGATTAACGGTCATAACAGATGTATTAACATCAGCCCAAATTTTCATATTCCTAGTTGCTATGTTTGCCCAGTAACTGTATGAAAAGGCTACATTTTTGGAAACTGCCCTTCACTTTTGAACAACATTTTAGCAAAAACTAAAAAAATAGTTTCACTTCACACTGTTAAACATATTAATAGTGGCTTGAATTTTACGACTTGGTTTGTTAGTCTGCTAAACGTGTTGCACTTCATTTCTTTTACTTCAATTATTTATTTACTACAGTTCGGTTGACATTTTGTGTTTGACTGTACTATGCATTAAAGAAAATAAAATTTACATATTACAACATTTAAGCACTGTTTTTATTACTTTGGTTAAAATATTTTCATTTCCAGTACACTCCCAATAGAGTAACCTAAAAATTAACCAACAATTTGTTAGATTAATTGAACAATCGGAAAAAAACATTGTTAAACTAATCTAGAGAAGTCATCGTTAAGTGCAGCCCCAACTGTCACATTTACAAACCTCCCATGAAAAGAAACTCTCAATAACCAAATCTCAACCACATCCTGTTTTACCGAGTTGCACGCTATGACCTAAAACCAAGCACTATGAAGCCCACTGCAACACGCCTCTCTGTAAATGCTTAATAAGAGGGCAAAGCGGTGTCAGTTCAATCAGAATAGGGCTTTAGTCCTGTCTGATGGCCTACTAACAGTGGGTGCTTGCAAAAGGCATGGGTGGAGGGGTTTGGCGGGGGGGTCGGGTGCTAACGTCAAGAGCTGCTACATGCTGGTAGCACAGCTGCACCAGCTTCACAGGCAAGACCCAGCAGCAGCTACCAGTTTGAAGCTAACGCAGTTGTACAGCTATCAGTCAAATAAGCCTTGGAGCAAGTGACAGCTATAAGAGGGTACACTGTGGAGCACAGAACATGGAAAGGACACAGTCTGCCACTGCTTTCTAATTGCCTCGGAATCGTGAGGTGGTTTTGAAGCACACGCTGATATTTCAGTCAGACTAATACGAGATTAACCTCATGGATAAATCAATCAGATCCAAGTTGGCTAATCTTCCGTTAATCACTAATCTGATCCATTTTATTTAGGAAACACATTTAAAAGAAACAATGTTTATCCACTATGTAAATTAACATTAAAACAAAACAATCATCCTCCCTTAAATAATACCAACGCTACAATCCATACAAATAAACAAAAAAAAGTTAGGAAAGGATCGATGTCAATTCACCTCTTTGTTGATAGGTACGTCCATTTCATACTGATATGTATAGAGGAATTATTTGTTTGTAAACACAGCCGATGAGCGTGGAACCTGACTGCAGCAAGAGCTGGGCCGGCTACATATGAACCAAATTCATATTTAGCGTGCAAATTACAGATGAAATACAATAATTTCTTCCTATTTTGGTCACAATTAGCAGAAAGGGTGGCGCCCCCCCAGGGCACAATAAGGCACCACATCTGGATAGGCTGTGCCGAAACAAAATTTTGTTGTGCTTCTGTACAATAACAATAAAAGCAGTCTGATTATGAAAATGAAGATGCAGTTGCATCCATGAAGGCAGGGGACAAACTAACCCATCAGAAATCTAAATTGCAGCAGGTTTGAACAGGAGGTATTGTGAGATACAGAGGCGATGTGCTAAAAATAAAACCCTCTAACAACTGCAGACGCCGGAGATGCGCCACGCAAAGAGAAATGACCTGCGCTGGAGGAAAGTTGTAAATTATTTTATTAGTCTAATTGTAAATAGTTTAAACAACTAGAAAAGTGTATTCTTTCCTGCTTTCTAAAGATAACATGCACAATAGAGTAGCTCATAAAACGGGCATTTATTGCATTGTTTATGATTTATTGGATTAATTTCTCATAAGTACTTTGATTAATCGCTCTAACAATAAACTCCAATTAACTATTATTAAAATCTCCTAAAACTGCCCGTATTTTCAAGATTGATAGTTTTGCTATTTTCTCCACTGTTTCTTCAATGAAGGCATCAATAAATAAATAAGGTTGAAAATACAGTTACTGTGAGCAGCTTAGTGACACAAATCACACTTCATTTTGAAAAATGGCAGTTTAGGGCTGCTGATCGAACCAAATTAACTAAAAAATCTGTCTTTATGGTGTGTATTTTTTGGTATTTTTGTTACAAAAACTACAGAGAATGCAATATCTCCCCGATTTGCTTTCTCAAATCCCTGCAAACTACATGTAGAATCCAAACAAAAAGAAACTAAAATTCAGACACAACCACACACTTTCATGAATTAAATAATAATCTTATAATTGCCTTGCTGTTAATAGGATTCAAAAACTACCAACGCTATCAAACAAAATGTACGCCATCTTGTTTTACTTCTATAGTTTAATTCTTGTGGAAAATGTTTTTTTTGGGGTGGGGGGCCAATTCAGCAATTGGCCCAAATTGGAATCGGCAGATCAAGCCTCAAAGAAAAACAAAAATCGGTTGCACTGATCAGGAAAAGCCTGATCAGTGCATTTTTTTAGTAAAAAAGAAAGAAAGAAGAAAAAAAAAAGGCATGCACATTCTATAATAGTTGTTCCCGTTTTTTGGTATCTGCTTGCAGGAGGCCAGAGAGCAACAGCGTGGTTTGCAGAAAACTGAACAGACAGAAAGCATCAGCCTTTTTGTTTAAATCAAGCATGTACAGTAGGGACAGGTTTGACAGTAAGAACGCCTCCTTCCTCCTATGCAGCCGCTTCACAAAGACTCCATGTTAATTGCAAACAGGCGCAACCACTTAACATCAGAGGGCCTCGCTGAGGAGCTTACCTGGGCTCAGGGAGGATGATTTTCTTACTGGCACGGGCGGCAGGAGTAGACTTGCTCTTCTCCATCGCCATCAAATAGCTGACATCGGCGAGCACCGCTTCGAGGTCCGCCATTTTTCGACCCTTTAGAGGAGCAAATTAATAAAAACAGCAGGCTTCCTGTGGTACTTTAAAAAAAAAAAAAAAAAAACTATTCAGGGAATTAAAAAGAACCGTTTCCTCCAGCGGAGAGGAGAGGACCACCATCAAGGGCCGAGGTGCGATGACAGGGGGGCCGGTAGAGGGGAGGGGGTCCGGAGGAAGCGGAATCGTGTCTGCGGCTGCTAACCTCAAGCCACCATCATCATTAAGACATAAAAAGGGAATTCATGGGGCGGGGGGACATTAAGCAGATCGGCTAAAAAAAATTGAAAAAAGAAGTAGTCCGTGGATCAGCTCGATCGCCGTTCTTGAAATCCCATTTGGCGCAAAGCTGCAGCCGGATTGCGCCGTGTGAGGGCCGGGAGGAAAGGTGCTAAAATAAGCAGGAACGGGCTCGTTTTGGTGTCAGCGCTTCCTCGCTTTACAGGGCTGCCGTGATGCGCAGCCTTGGTGGACAGCTGTCAAATTCTGCACGTCTCTCAGGACTTCCTTGCTGAAAAAAATGTGCCCAAACGATCGGTTTGTCTCCAGTTCCACATGGGCTTTCGATTCGGGATTTTCCCTTCAAATGTAAACAAATGTGCAGTAAGGAGGGGATGGAGAGGAGGGGGGGGGGGTCCAATTTTAGAGAAATGGCAGGCGGAGTCTGCAGTCAGAACGTGAGATGTAACTCCCGATTGTTTTTGTGGCCTCGATAGCAGCAGAGGGTCTGCGTTACAGCAAACAAACAGGAACACGTGTGGCTCGATTTGCTCGAACGATCACATTTAGAGGAGAGGAGGGGAGGGGAGGTGGGGTGGACTTACTGAAAAGACCTGGAAAAGACCCTCCAGGGCAGGTTGAATGTGGCGATCCGCTGTCCTCGTCTCAAAATATTACAATCTTTCAAGCGAGCTTTGGCACCGATGAGTCCGTGCGATCGGAGGATGAAAAACAAGCAGCATTCATAATAATGATCTCCGATCAATCCCCCTCTCCGCTGTCTGTGTGGCTATTTGTTTTTTCCTTTTTCTCGCTCGGCTTCCTTCCTGTTTGCAGCCGAAGTGCTCCGTTGCGGGGCGCAGCAATCACGCCGAAAATCCCGCTGGGGAAGAGGCGGACAAACACCTTGAGCCGCTTTAGCTCCAAATCCAGAGCGGGCACGGCGCGATTAACTGATCACAAGCCAAATCCACGCGTCGTGGAGCTAACCTGCTGTAGCCTATTCGGGTTCGCCTGCTAGCTAGCCAACATGCTAGCTAGCAAAAATGAAACCTGCTAGCCAGAAGGCTAAATAAGCAGTGAGCGAACTGTTGGGTTTCGACAGCTGCATTAAAAAGCCCGTAAAGCCTCTTGTCAACACGGTTACTACAAGCTGGTTGACTAACAGCGGGGCTGTTCCGACATCGCGCAGTAGTTCATCGACAAAGCGAACCGCTACGGGTGTTCTTGCTTCCGTCTCCTTGTTATTGGGGAAGTCTCGCTGCGCTTCCGAGAAACAGCCCAGGAACTTGAGGAGACAAATATCAGTAAAGATGACAAATGTAGTCCATGGCTTCTCGTTGAGTTACCCCGAGCATGGGGAGGAGACCCAGCAAGGAGCTGCACTCTGTGACGGTAGCAGAGGGAGGGAGGGCGCGCGGAGAGATGGAGAGCAGCTCGGCTGTCCGGCGGTGGCTTCACCGAACTGGGAGTCGAGGTTAATAACAGCGAAGGCGAAGATTGTTGGGGAGGCTGTTATATTTTCCCACGCCAAAATGGAAGAAACACAATGGATGTCCCACTGTTCTTCTCACACAGGGAGTTGAAAATACTAAGAAAAACCAGCAGAGTCGAGCAGGTCGTCGTTTTCCGCGCCAGCCAGCCAGAGCCGAGCGGTTCCTGCCTACCAAGCTGTCCGTGATAGGGGAGCTCTCTCTCTCTCTCTCTCTCTCTGTGTGTGTGTGTGTGTGTGTGTGTGAGGAGCACTAACTCTGTCCCTTCGGTGTCTCGTATGCCAGTCGATAGAGCCCGCTCCGTTCAGTCAAGCGTATCGTTTCCCAGCAAAAACGTGCCACATGTTTGCTCGAAAGCCGTCCTCGCTGTGTATTTCTGTAAGGTTTTTTTTTTTTTTTTTTTTTGCTAACACGGTAGCGTCTCCGCTTGACTCTCGGTTCGACTTCCTCTCCCACTGCGGCGGAGAGAGGCTGGTAAAACCTGGAGCGGCTCGTTCTGGGGCAGGAGCCGGAGCTCAGTGTTTAAGTGCTTGGAGAAGGAAGCGTTTGTGCTTCAGCCAGCCTCTTTTTTTCAGTGGATGCCAAATGCATGTCTGTCAGAAATTTTTGACGAATACACAAATGAGCTTTGGCCCGCAGGTGAATATACACGTACTAGTCGCGACGTCGTGTTTCACCTAATTATCAGAGCAGCCAATAAGCCGCAGCCATTTATGACATTTAATACCACAGCACTGCATTTATCTGTCAGGATGACACATGGGGGATTCATGCGATGTTGAGGTATAAATGCAGTGCCCTTCCCTGGCCTGCTGCGGTAATGCTTCTGTAAATGCACTGAGAAATCTAAAACCTTTTTATTGGCATAATTGTACGAGAATGATACATTCAAAGCCTTTTGCGAGCAAATGTCTGAAATTTGTGGCGGCTATTTCAGTTCAACAGTATTATGCATGTACACGTATTTCCACTGTAGCAACAGCTGGATGTCTTTTGAGGTATGTGTCTCTCACCTCACGCATCTACAGGCTGAGAATGCTTTAGTCAGATTGGAGAGAGACCATCTGTTAAATTTCAAGTCTTACCACAAATTCTCAGTTTGATTTATTTCTTTACTTTGACTGGGTCATTTGACATTTGATCTCAGGTATGTAGTCCTACTTGAAGATGGAATTCTATTCCAGTCTCAGGCCTTTTACAGTCTTAAATCATTTTCCTACAGGATCTCTCTGTAATTAACTCGATCAATCCTTACAGCTTTTTTGTTTCTGGTGGCAGCATTCAGAGCATATTGCTGCTGCCACCAGTGGAATGGCATGCTCAGGGTGATGTGCAGTGCTAGTTATACACCACACATGGCGTTTTGCTTGTACACTACAAGCGTCTTATCTGACCAGAGCACCATCTTCCGCATGTTTGCTGTGTCTCCTACATCGAATGTGGAAAACTTAAGCAGGACTTTTTATGGCCTGTCCTCCAAAAATGCTAGATCCACAGAGCACACAAATATTTTTCCACATTGTACCTGTGGAGCTTCTCCATAGGTACAATGTGCCATACTTTTTCCATGGTCACATGGTGAATTGAACATCTCTGTAAGATGATCAAAACTTGGGATGTAGTTTTAGAACTTAACCCTGCTTGACTTCGGATGGCAGACACTGTGCTACGGCTCAGCATTTCCACTTTGATGGAATCCCTCCAAGCAATATTCCAATAGTCTCATTGTTGAGGCTTTCTCCTGGCATCCCATCTGAGCTAGCATGACCACCATATGCTCTGATACAACCAAATTAAAAAAGTTAATCTTTCACTTTCAAATTTCATGACAAAAAAAAGCCTTCTCACCCAGGCAGCACACCCAACCCCATGTCACCTACAGATCTTTGCATTGGTGTGTGAATGAGAATGTGTGGTGTAAAGCTCCATGAACTCTCAGTCCATTTATGCTAATGCTCTGAACTCTTTATTTATTTATTTTTATTGTTGCCAAATTGTGTAAGTGATCACCTTTTTCTGACAAGACTGTGCTGGATGTATGAATCTTCTGATCAGGCTTTGAATTTTTCTGTGTTTCATTTATACATTTCATAGCTTCAATCTCTGCTTCATTTAACCTTCCACTCTGCCGTGATGAGGCATTCATAAATCATTCAGATTTCTGACACTTTCACCCAAGGCTGATATTTCTCATTACCGCCTTGCTGATTAGAGAGTCATTTTAACTGGAAACACGAATGACTGCTGGTCACAATCAAATGTAATACAACAACAATTTTACAAATCGATCTAATCTAAAAGAGGTTAATCTGAACGTAACTCTGTGGGGGTAAAATCTATAATGTATAAAAACTTAACATGCTTATGCATACTATAGATACACTTTAAAATTAAATTAGACATTCAGTGATAAATATTTTTATCCCACTAATATGTTCAGCCATCTTTGTGTACAAAGTTAAATGTTAAAGTATAAGACGATAAAGTAAAATAGCTTGAGCTATCTATAGTAGTGAAAGTCAAATTCTTGTTTCAAATGGTTGGAAGATGGAGGGCTGTAACAATTTCTCAAACGATCAGAGTACATCGGTAATTAAAATTCCATTAATTAAAAAAGCCATCAGGGAGCCACCTCAGAGCATTTGATTTCTTATGCAGAAATCAAATACTTGAGGTAAACTTTCCATTTAAAGTTAAGTTTACCACAAATGAGCCTACAATAAAAAAAAAGGATCCAATTTTTTCTTAAAGGTTGAAAAAGAATATTGAAATTGAAATTTTGTAACAGTTAGCCAAAAGGGAAGCTAACAGTTAAAATCTAATGAAATACAACATTTAAATTTGACTAAATTCTCTGCATGCGTCTACTCTTCGTGTTCTCTATTAATTAATTGATCGTCTTGAATGTAGGAGTTTCCCAAATAAAACTCTGCTTCTGTCCACACTCAGACATTCGTCAGCTCTGAGAAAATGGTCAGATTTTTCTGTTAATCCATTTTGTAAATACCAGAAACACATTAAAAGAATTTTGAAACAATTGTTTTTTTAATTTTCGCAAACCTTTGAGGTGCTGAAAACAACATTAAAAAGGTCTGCTTCATAAATGTCCAAACTGAATAATTAAAAAGCCATTTTGGAGGTTAAAAAACTGCTCAGATAATATCCGTCATGGAGATGGGCTATTCTATTTGACAAAAAAACAAACCTAGAAAATACAAGATAAACCATTCACTGGGTTCTTTATTGGACTCTTTTCCACTTTTGCAATTAGTTACCCTGAACACCATCATTTGATCAGTGAAGAAGTGAACATATTTCATCAAATCATGAGCAAAAATGTGGAACATGTTCTTCAGATAACCAGATACACTGGTGGAAATCAGTAGGATTTAAGAAAAACAGTTTATTCAGCATCAGAAGCCAGAAGAGGTCATGGGTGAAGGGTCAAACGGGAAATCGGGTTCATTTCATGAGTGGGCTGTTACTGCTGAATGCGGCGGATGGACTGGATCTGAGGGGTCTGGCAGTGGGAGCCAAACTCCCTGAAGTGTTTGTACTCCCCACAGTGACGATCACACTCCATGATATACTGGTAGCCACGATAACCAGGGTACTGGTAGCAGACAAATCTGTGGAGGGTGAGGGGTTAGGGCAGGAGGAAGTAAGTCCAAAATGTGGTTGTGTAAAAATCCACATATATATATATATATATATATATATATATATATATATATATATATATATATATAGATAAGGGCAGGAGAGTAGCTGGAAAGACCCACGCGCCGGTGCGG
>CAEGAG010059676.1:0-38248 GCA_903067065.1 Brachyrhaphis terrabensis
CCGTGTTTTGTTTTGGTCATTATTATTACACTTATTGTTGAGATGTGTGATAGTTTGTCTATCAGACATTTATAGCAACACGGAATAAATCGCGTCCCGTTTTGGTTCAATACGGGGCGGAGAAACAACAACCACCTGTTATTTTAGCTTAAGCTAACCTGAATATTTACAACTCTCTTGTTGATACACTAACATTACTGACCTTCTGTCTTTTAACCACTTTGAAAAGCTTTTCTTCGTCTCTCCAACATCTTTATCCCCTCTTCCGTTTTCTGTTTTGTGCCCCGGAGTTTTTTCTGCCGCCCATCTTTAGTTTCCTGTTTTCGAGGCATTACTACAATTTAAAAGAGAGAGGAAAAAAAACGCGCCTCTGCGGTTCTCGAAGGGTCACGTGCCCAAGCTACCTGTATGGGAGGGGAGGGGCCTAATCAGTGCTGTTCCTCTGTTATTGATCATTTCATACACAAACAACTGTTAAGTACATAAAATGCTGACTAGAAAAAAAATTCCCCACAACATTTGCGGGGAATTTTTGCGCCCACATGCGTTGCATACAGTGCATAGCGGCCTTTTGCGCCACTGGGTGCAGCTGGAAATAATTGGAAACCATTAAAGGTTGAACTGGGAGCAACACTGATGCCACAACTGCCTTAAAGTGGCTGCACTGCCACCTGGTGAACACAGGAGACCATCACACTCAAAAGTAATTTTAGATTACGTTTTAAAAAAATAATAAATTTTTAGATAACGAAGCTGGAGAAATCAGAGCAAACGTTGAGCTGGATAAAATAATCAATAAAGTGTGTAAACCTGAAGTTTAAATCACTTTGGAGTTGTGTTGATATTTGGACAATCCAGTGTAAGAGATGTACTTGAATGCACCACAAAAGAGCAGTGTAACTATAGGTAGCATTTGCATATTCAAACTAAATTGTAAATAAAATTATCAATAGTTGTGTAATCCCTTCTGATCAGTCCTGAATGCGCTGAGCGCTTCGTCCAGCCAGATCTGGACTGCATCTCATTTCTGCTCCAGTTTCAGGAGATCCAGATCCCACCCAGTTCTGGTTGGGATCATTTTGTATTTAAAATAAAACCCTGAGACTCTCTGCAGTGATCAGATCACCTTTAATATGGTGGAGATTTACAGTCTGACTCAAACACTCAGATACAGATTTAAAGGTCAAATATTGAGACACAACGAAGCAGAGAAGCCAAAAATACACGAGAGCAGGATGTTACGTATGAGCTGTGCAGAAAATGTACAAAATAACAGGCGTGGGTCAAATAAAGGCAATACATTATTACAATACAGGATATATGAAAGATTACACTTATGAATGTATGTACAAACAGATAGATACTGCATAATGGAGGCTTCCTTAGGTTTGAAGCACAAAGGTCAAATCTTAGACTTTTTATAGTGTAAGAGCGAGTAACAATATATAATTATATCTCTATACATAGAATACTTTATGAAACAAAGGCACTGACTGAGGATGAAGCGCTTCATGCTGGGTTTGGATTCCTAACTGAATCTGAACTCCAAACGTTCGTCTCCATGAGGAAACGTTCAGAGAGTTTCATTCATTTCCAGAAGCTCTTGAGTAAAAACTGCTGAATGCAGGACAACTACATTTCCCAGAGTTCCATGTCTGACTTGTGCAAAACATTTAAACCAACAGGAAACCTGGAGCAGATTGGATAAACTTTGCGGTGAGACCTGAGCGTGTGTTTGTGGTTAAAAATGTTTTAAAACTGGTTTCATTTAAGTCTGGATGTTGACCTGAACGTTACGGAAAATGTTAATAGCGTTACATTCCCTTTGGTATCCTCAGGAGTAAAGCTTCTTAGATTGCTTTGGTTGCAAAAGTTTGGTTCAATTCAAGTCTGTTTCCTCTAAAATCTGATGAAAACGATTCGTTTTTCTTATTCTGGAAGAAGCGCTACTAAAGTTGGCTCAGTTTGGGCTGAACTGTTAAAACTAAGTCAATTAAAAGGCATCTATGAATGACATTTTCCATTTATTTTCCTTGTATATACATTAGCTGCCTTACACTGTCTTACTTCTGTGTTTTGCTGCTGGACGGGTTTAAGGATGTGGAGACACAGAGGAGGATGTGAGCCTTGCTAAAATAAACTTTTATCTTTAAATCTAGTGCAAACAGAGCGCAGCGAGAGTTACTCTTTAAAAATTAAGTGCTAAAGTTTTAATTTGTGCCTGTTTAGTTTCATAAAGTGGCTCCAGGAATCTAATCCTAAATGTTTCTGTGCTTTGGCAAATCAAACACCTTAAAGTGAAACAAATCTCAAAGTTTGGCTTTGAACTAATAAAGTAAATTTGGTCAATTTTAAAATATTTTCCCTTTTTTTAAATCTTTTTTTTAATTATTTTAAAGCTCCATCAGTTTAAGGCACCGTCTGTATTTTACCCCCTGACAAGAAAAGAGCAAAACATCAGAAGAAACAAATAAAATAAACTAAAATGAAAGGAAGAGAAAGATCTGGCTCAGAGACAAAGCTTTAAAATATACAAACAAGCAGCTGTTTTCACTGAATCGACTCGACTTCCAGGCTCGTAGTAGGATGATGACGTCACTTTGTTGTGCGTTTATGTTCATGCTTTCATATTATACTTGTCTGCTTGCAAAGCAAATCTTCCCCGCTGCAGGACAGTTGAAATGAACTCAATGGAGACGGATTAGAACAGCAACCAAACAACGAAACAGTGATGGTCGACCCGGCTCGGCGTTCGGGTCGGAGCGGAACATTTGTGCGCTGAACGCGACAGCGGGAAAAACACGCGGCTGGTTCAGTGTTCTCGTCGTTTTCTTTTTTTTAAAATGGGGATGAAATGAGCAACAAATGGGTGTGGAGCGCAATACCATCTCTGGCCTCCAGGCGTTGAAGTCGTTTAGATGAAGAATCACTCAGGTTTGTAACTGCTGCCCCCTTGTGGTGAACCAAAGAGCTCGCATTTACTTAAATTCACTTCCAACCACCTCAAACTGCCTGTGTGCATCACCAGCGATAAAAAGTGTTTTAAATAAATGTTTTTAATGCTTTATGAACACTCCACATGACTTTTTGTTGCTTCTCACCGTTAAATGTGAAGAAAAAATGACTCAAAACATTTTTCTTCCTTTTTTATGGTTAATTTGAAGACTCCTGATTCCTATAGGAGGAAGTATTACAATAAAATAGAAGCTGGTCATCCAAATTGCTTAATAATTCCTATAAAAGAGGAAATATTTCTCCAGCTGCTATGAGTCCTGAACTTGTCCTTCGCCCGTTCTTCAGTCTAACTCTCGTTAGTCGCTCCAGCCTTTACGGTTTTCCACGGATGAGTCCGAGTTGCAGTCCGGGTTGTAGTCCAGGCGTCTCGGCGGTCCTATTTGTTCTCTGTCAGGCAGGTTTTCCCGTTGGGCAGCGAAGTGAAGGGGAATCCTCCGTTCCCAATGATGGGATGGTTGTCCATCTGTGGAGACAAAACACATCAACTCAGAGACCTGGAACGATCCGAAGTTTAAAAAACTGAGCCATCGGTTCAGGAAACCTGCGGTAAACTTTGTATCTTCCTGATTTAACAGAATTATTTGGGTAACAAAGCTGAGAGGTTAAGTCCAGATTTAATCTAGAAAGCTTAGCAGATGTTGACCACCAGGTGGAACTAAATACCTTTCTATCTAGTAGTTGTAAGTTTCTGATAAATTCATATAAATGATTTTTAAAAACCTCAAACTGTATGATTTTTATCTTATATCTTTACTATTCTTCTACATGAATGTCCACCAATAAATATCAATTAATTTAAAAATATGATGCAATGCAGATACCGTGTGCAGTTTATTGTTAAAAAAACTACTACTTTATGTGACTTGTGTTGTAAATAAGAGGATTACTAATAGGATTGTGAAACAAAATAACAGTAAATGTTCAGCTCTTAAAAACAATCCCAACTGACTGCTGTGGTTTTACGTTTTTCTCATTTAAAAAAAACAACTAAGACATTATTTATAAAATTTAAAATCTTAAAAGAAGATCTCTTTAAAGTTGAACTGAACATCAAATTAATCATTACTCATAAATCATTGTGTCCTAATAACTGTAAAATGTCTCCAAAGGGCTGATGGGAAAGCGCTACTATAACCCCCGCCCCCCGACTTTGATCAAATAAATTCATGGTGGAACCACAAAAAAAAAAAAAAATAAATACAATTAATTAATTTTCTGCGTCAGCTGTTCGAGGTTTGAATTTTAACCATTTAATCACATTTCTGTATAAAAATAAATTATTTAATTAATGATTTCATGAAGTATTTATTTAATTTTGTCCCTTCTGAGGTTCCATACCCTAGTGTTTCAGATCAGTGCTGCTATATAAACAACCAATATTTTATTTATTTATTTATTCTCATATTTCTGTACTTGTCCTAGTCAAAGTATGAAGGAGAAGGAGTCAACCTGTGTGTTTTCACTGAAGTGTAGAAAGTGTTGCTGCATTGTCCGGCCGTTGGACTTGACCTGATAGGTCAGCTCCGCCTCTTTAAGCGATGGCAACGCCGCCGCCACAGCGCCGCCCACAGGCAGCGCCTGGTAGTAGCAGGCGGCCTTGGCCGGCATCTGGAAGGAGTCTGGGTCGGTTCTGGCAAGGCCGTGATGGATGCTGTTGGGAAGCGGCGCGGCGGTTCTGAACATGCAGTCCAGCTGGTCGGGGAACGGGCCGGGCTCGGGGGTTCTGAAGGCGTTCTGGATGGTGGGGTTGGGCTGGAACCCGGACAGCGGTGGCTGAATGCCGGCGCCGCTTGAAATATTCGGGGCGTAGGGTTCTACAAAGTTCTGGGCTGGGCCGGACTCGCCCCACTGGGAGCCTTTAAAGATAAACACCGGGCTGACGGTTCCGCCCGCGTTCTGGTCCGGGTCCGTTAACTCTGTAGGGCTGCTTTTAAATACCCTGTGCTGACGACACGAAGGGTTAAAGGTCATGTTTGAGGAGCTGCCCAGATGAAAGGAAGATGGAACCGGAACCTGCAGGCCGTTGAGTCCAGCAGAAGCCATGGGAGGAAAGTCCAGGTGGCTGAGCTTGGCCGTCCCAGAGAGAGGCTGCGGCTGGATCTGGTTCTGGATCTGGTTCTGGACGGGCCAGCTGAAGTCCTGCTGCCCGGTCAGCTCCGGGTTGTGGTTCTGGATCTTGTCCAGCGATTCGGGGAAGGCCAGGCCGCCCTCTCTCTGCAGCTGCTCTGCCACGTAGGTCAGGATGTCGCTGCTCAGGAGGTCGTTCATGTCGTCCTTGAACACCTGGTTGCTGGCGGTGAAGTTCATCAGAGAGTTCTCCCAGCTCTGCAGCTCCTCCGGCCCGACGTCCACCGCCTCGATCAGGTCTGCGTCTCCGAACAGCTGCTCCAGCGACTGCACCATGTCCTGGATGGTGGGGTCCGTGCGCAGCAGCGGCACGCCGGGCGCCGGCTCTGCCTGCAGCTCTTGGGGGACGCTGACGGTGGCGTGCGTGTCCTGGAACGCCACGTCGCTCAGAGAGCTGATACTGTTGGGGTTCTCATGCTTGCAGTAGGCCGCGTGGCCCTGGCTCAGCAGGCAGCCCAGCAGGGAGTTGGTGTTGCTGGGTTCTCCCTCCATCTTCTGGATCTTGGGCGCGGAGCAGAGGTCCGGAACTTCCAGGCTCTCCAGGCTCAGCGGCAGATCGTACAGCTGCGCCTCGCCGGTGGCGAAGTTGAAGGGCAGCTGCAGCTGGCGAAGGCGCAGCTGCTCCTCCCCCTCCTCGTTCCTGCAGAGCGACAAAACCAGCCGGGTCAGGAGCAGACCCACGGACAAGTCCGAGTGTCCGTTCCGGACCAGGACTCACGTCAACGCTCGCTGCCGTGCCACGATGAACTCTGGCCGCCCGTCCTTATAGACCAGCCGGGCGTTGGCCTGGACCCAGACCCAGCGCCGATCTTTGGCCAGCAGTCTGAAGAAGGTGAAGCCGGTTTCTCCGGTTCTTATCACTGCAGACAAGAAACACGATTTAAATTAATTATTCATCAGGATACATCAACTGACATGTACCAGTTATCAATAAAGTGGTCAATATATACATTCACCCTTATTTATTAAAATATATCCATAATTAACTACATGTATCAATATTTATGAAAAAGATCAATAGTCACCATTTTTAAATCAAAATATTGTCAATATTTATAAAAATGTCATACATTATCAGAATGTATGACATTTGTATAAAATTTGATCAATATTTATCAATGTTTTTTAAAACAACAAAAGTGTTATTGATGATAACGTATCAATATGCATAAAAATAATCAATGTTTATAAAAATTATAAATATTATCAAAAATGTATCAAAATGTATAAATAAATATTTAACCAATATTACAATACAACAAAATATGTTAATATGCACAAAAATATCAATGTTTAAAAAATAACTTTAAATATTTATAAATTTTTAATATGTAACCATATTTACCAAAATATATCAGCATTTAGAATTGATCCGTTTTTATGAAACTATCAATATTTACCAAAATGTATTTTTGTTAAACAAACCAATTTTTCTCAAATTGTATCAGAATTGTTCTTTTACTTTGTTTTTCCAGAATATTTCCAGCCTTTAGAGGAACATCTGGTTCCATAATGATCTGAATTATTCTGGAATATTTAGTAGTTTTTAGTTCTTTTTACTTCGTAGATGCTTGTCGGCGCAGTACATCATGTCGGCGGCGTGGATGAAGCTGTAGCCTGAACCCTTCATGCTGATTTCCACCTCGTTGTAGCCCAGAACGATCTTCCCTCTGTGGACACAAAAACACGTCAGCTTCCTGCAGCGGCGGCTCGACGTTCTGATGGCCGGCGGCTCATCGTGCTGACAGCCGGCCAGTCGGCGGCTCGACGTTCTGACGGCCGCTTGGTGTTTTAACTCACCTGCCATCGATGCCGATGGGCGTGAAGTCCAGCTTGTGTTTGGTCTGGAAGATGAGCGTCTTAGTGCGGATCTCCAGGATGGACGGCTGCTGCAGCGGCGTTGCGATGGCGAATAGAGCCAGCTGAGGCGGAACCAGCGACCCGTTCTCAGACACCCGGTTCTGACCGTGGAGGAACTTGAGCCGGCCGCGGAAGTTCAGAGCCTGAGGATGAAGAGACGCAGCTCAGAGCAACGATCTGCATGGCGGCTTCAGAAAGAAAAGGAGGAACATCTTACCAGGAAACCAGACGAGTTGTCCAGGAGGCAGCGGAAACGGCAGCAGAAGTTTCTCTCCAGGAAGGACGAGTTCTCAGGAGGGATGGTCTGGAGGTCATAGGCCACCACGTTGGTGCTGATGTCAGCACTGTTCTGCTCACCTGAACGGGCGAGGGAGCAGACAACACAGTCAGGAAGCAACAAACTAGATTTACAGTTTTTCTGCAGAGCACCGTGTAAAAACAATAAAACCTATAAAACAAACTAAAAGAAAGAAGAGAAGCAAAACAGGAAAGTGAGCAACAACAAGAAGGACTACAGCTAAAGAAGCAAACATCATTTAAAACGAGAACTTAAAAGAAACAAAACCAAAATAAACAAAACTGAAATCACCAAAATAACAGAAAAAATTGTCAAACAAAACCTGCTTCCATAAAAAAAGAAAAAAGAGAGATGCAGAAAGGACAACAAAGTGGTTCTGAGCTGCATCTCCGACCCACAGAGAGAAAACTCTGAATCATAACCATAAATCAGAGTGAAATTTATGTAAAACAAGGAAATGACAAGCAAAGCAAACATAGAAAAACAAACAAAACAAGGCTGGCAGGAAGAGCAGAACGAAAACTGAAAAAACAAAGAAAACATTTTAACTAAACACAAAACAGATCCGAAGCTGAAGAATAGACGAGTTTCTGCTAAACAACAAAAAAACCCAACTAAAAACCAAAACTAAAGATGAATAATCAATGCAATCAATGGAAAGTCATTATTAAGTACTGTGGATGTAAAATGAAACACTGAACAGCAAAGAGAGGATGAATGGTTCAGGTGATTTGTCCTGTGGCAGATTTACTGGGACTCTCGGAGGAAGAACGGTGTGTGTGTGGGGGTGTGTGTGTGTGTGTGTGAGGCGTTCAGGTGCGTTGTCCTGTGGCAGACTTACTGGGACTCTCGGAGGCGTCTGCGTTGGGGTCGAAGGAGAAGTGAAGCTGGCGTCTGAAAAGCGCGCGGTCGTCTGCGTGGATCAGCTCAAATACGCTCTGATGGACAACGTCCGACTGAACGACAACGACACAAATCAGTCAAATGTTTCTGTGAGTCTGGCGCCCCCTGGTGTCTGTGTGCTAAACATCTAAAACACAGAGGCTGGTTCCTGCTTTCATCTCCTCCTCAGCAGATCTCTGATCAGCTCCAGCAGAGCTGAAACTAATCACCAAAGCAGCTGGTTTGCTCAGCAGCTGCTGCAGACTTCCTGGTTCAGCTGAAAACACACACTGTGTTGTGTGTGTGTGTGTGAGAACTACGTGTTTCCCCCCCGGGAACGGTTTTTGTCCCCCACCCCCAGCCTCAGATTGCAGACATGTTTAACCCCGGTTCAAACGGATGTGTTTACGAGTCAAGAGTTCAGAGCCGACAAAGAGGTTCAGTTCTCATGCACTCTCATGTGATTCAGTACGAGTGTGTGTCGGAGTGTGTGTGTGTCAGTCAGCGTGTCGTCCAGCTGAGACTTCATCTGCCACGCAACTAAAAGCAGAGAAAACACTTGTTTTTAGAGTTCTGATGGAAACAAAACAGCCTAAAAGTTGTTTAAAACTTTAATCTGAGCATTTATTTACCGGAGAAAATAATTAATAACATGTGGACTTTGCTACGCCTCACTTGGACTTTAACTGAGCCAAACACTGAGCTTCTCCAGGTGGGTGAAATTAACGGTGAACATGTGAGAAAGCTTCTCCTGTGAACTGATGAGCACGGTGGAGGATGTGTGGTGATCAGGGCCGACTGACTGATGTCTTCCTGATGATCTGAGACGTTACTGTGAGGAACGGCGTTCCTCCAGGATCTCAGATGCTCAGCAGGCCGAGCATCTCGGCCTGCTGCTATTTTCCAACAGTAATTTGGAGTTTCGCAGAAAAATAAGTGAATTTTCCACTGAAAATTTAGAGTTAAGTATTATAAAAAATAATCTGGAAATGCGCAAATTTGTTGTGAATAATTTGGAGTTATACTACATAAAAAAAAAATCTGCAAATTAGTAAATTTTTCTAGAATAATTTGGAGTTAGGTTTAAAAAAATTGCTAATTGGTGAAATTTCCACAAGAAAAATCTGCAAATTTGCTAAAAATAATTTTAAGTGAATAATTTGTAGTTAAATTTCACAGAAAAATCAGCACATTGGAAAATTAATTGTGAATATTTTGGAGTTACACAAAGACTTTATTGTCTGGTCTAAGTCCAGTGGAAGTCCTGAGGTCTGGAGCATCTGCCAGTGAAATTTGCTCCTTTTTAAGGTTTTATTGTAATTTTTGTGAATATTATGTGAAAACAATGAAAAAGTTAATGATTTAGCAGAACATGTGGGACACACCAGGGTGACACACACGTGGTTGGTGCATGTTTGCGGTAGCTGCTGTGTTGTACCTGGTGGAAACCCAGGAAGTCCTGGATGGTAGGCGACGCGTAGAAGACGTAACCTTCAGCCGTCACCACCAACACAAAGCCGTTCAGCGCCTGCAGGCAGAGAGGAGGCATGGTTGATTTCTGAGCCAATCACAGTTGAGCTGTAGCTCTGAAGCAAAGCCAAACCTGAAGCAGCAGGTCTCCCTCAGAGAAGCTGACTCCGTCGATGGAGGTGGTCACCGTGGAGAAGGAGGCGGAGAGCGACGGCGGCGCGGCGCTCTGGATGTTTCCTCCAAACAGCAGCTCTCGCTCGCTGCTCCAGCCGGAGCCGTTTGGGCCGGCTTTCATGACGGCTGCAGGAGAAAAATACAAACATCTTTAATGTTGAACTCACTTCAGGTGATGGAGCAGAGGGAAGAGCTTTTATCTGTCTGCATGTTTCTATCAGGGCGGAGCAGCCTGATGCTTCCTGCATCTCTTCCTCCTCTTATCACTCAGACAGAGCGACTCAATAACAGCGGAGAAAATAACGGCTTAAAATATCCTCAGAGAGGAAGCAGGCGGGCTGGGAGACGGAAAGCAGCTCAAATGGATGATGGAGGAGGGAAGCAGACGGAGAGCTGGAGTCTGAAACTAAAGAGAAGGAAAAGCTGCAGCTGCAGAGAAAGAGCTCTGAAATCCAACGCTGCTCCTCTAGAGGCCAAACGAGGAGAACAGGCGGAGCCACAAAATTACCCGTTGGACTCACTGATCTGAACTCAGTAGAGAAGGGGACTTTTTGGGGGAAGAACGGCTGTGTGTGAAGTGGTGGACGGAGGCCCGCGAGGCTCAGAGAGACACCCCATCGATTGGGAGGCAGATCGCCGCCGATGGAAACAATCCTGAAGGAATGAAATGTGTAATTTGGAGGCAGTGGATGGAAACCCAGAGATTATAAGTCCTTTAAAAAGCAACAGAGATCAGCCAGAAAACCAGCACATCCTCACAGTGATTAGGTCTGACAAGCTCAGACTCTGGAGGAGGAGGAAACGCTTCACACCGAGGCCTTTGTGACTCAAAGCACAAAAATGTGGCTTTTTAAAAATCCAGACACACTTTTAACAGATAGATCCAAAAGAAGAGACACTGACATATACGGCAAATAGACTCCTTAAGTTGATGATTTTGCCAAACTTAAACAATGGAAGCATATTTATTTACATTATTACATCTGGAGCCGTTCCTCTTGCTGTTCTGTTTCTTCTGTTTGGGCACATTTAAAATCAGACTAGTAATTTATACCAAGCAAATCTGTTTGAGGTTTTAATTCAGGCCTGCTGCTTCCTGGTCCTACGATAAAAAACTCTGGAGCTGTGGCTTGTAGAAAATGGGGGGAATCCCCATGGCAACCGGTGAGTCAGCATTCTCTGAGTCTGTGGTTTTAACATGCCTCAGCAGTTTGATTCAAACAGGTGTCTGACTATAAAAAAGGACAAAAAAGGTAGAAAATGTGTTTGCTTCAAGTCAATAATAACTCAATCTTGATTTCAAAAATATTAGTTTGCTTGGCAGATTGTTTTTATTGATAATGTGAAGAAAGTGAAATAATATGCCAGTAGAAAAATGATTTTTTAAAGTCAATTATTGACGAGTTCCTATATCTGTCTGAAAGGTTACTTCAATTAGTTTCGTCTTATTTGAAACTGTAATGAGTGTAATAAGATGTTTATATAGAAACTGGACAGAAATATTTGGCATGATTTGGACAGTCCTATATATCAGTGGGTATTAATCGATGCATGGCATCCATTTTGTTTCCAGTTTATAACTTTATAAACTTTAAATACTAAAATAAAAAAAACTTAAATAATTTGGGCCAAATTTCAGTTTTGATCGAATTTGCTCCTCCAAAGAGGCAGAGAAAGCAGAAAGATAAAGTTGTGAGAAGTTTGTATTTTCTTCTTCTTCTTCCAGGCGTTTAGCTCAGCTGGGCTGAGTTTGGCTGGAGAATCTACTGTATGAAGAGAGAACACTGGAATCAGTTCCCAAACCTTTCCCTTGTAAAGCGCACAGAGCTCCAGTAATCCCAGAAAATGTGACAGAGGCCAGCTACAAAGGCAGGAACAACCGACCAGATGGGCTGCTCTAAAACCAACCACAGCACAAAGGAGGGAAGCGTCCCAGAATCACCCTTTAAATCTTATAACTGGCAGTTTCCTGCTGCAGGAGCCAACTTTAACATTTTATACCAAGGAATCTACATTCATGCGCGCTTACACAACTCTCTGATCCATAAAAGCAAAATATGAAGAGGAACACTTGATAAATTATGACACAGCCGGAGCTGAACACCAAGGCACCCGCAGGAACCGAGACAGAAACTCATTAGAGACGAGTGGGCCTGTTAGGACGACAGAAAAAGTGACGCTTCTTGTGATGATTTACGCTGTTGTATGTTTCATTTACTCTGCTTAATGGAGCTGCACATTCCCAGAGCTCTGCTCTGTCTTTTCACACATAATGAGTGCTGAACGACCACCCACCAACACCAGCTCACACCCAGACCACTCCGACCCAGAAAGGTCTCCCCAACCTAATCACGACTGATCGGCAACATGTCGGCTTCCTCTGGAGTGACAACATGCAAAGATCACATAAAAACACACTTCTCTTTAATCCCAGGCTCCTCCGCTCCGACTCGCCTCAGAGGGAGTTTCCTTTCAAATGTTTTACTGCTCCCAGGACGCGCTCCGCACGCCATTAAACTCCATTTATGCCAAAAACTCAAGAGCAACAATCGATTTGATGCTGTTTCCCCTCAGCGGTCCTCAGGCCACCTTCCCACTGCTGCAGCGCTTCTACATGACTGGATGTGTTCAAGCCTGCTTTATGTGTTTATTTACTCAGAACTGATTTTATAGAGCTGAAAACTTGCTTTATGGGCAATTTTTACCAGCATGCCTCCAAACGTCTAGAATCAGACGCTTCTTAGCTTCAATCACTGCTAATTATTTCATACCAATCATTTAAATTTCTGATGAAAAACAATTATATATTAATGATAAAATGAACGAGATGTAATGACAGAAACATGATTATCTGGCACTTTTAAAGGACTGAATTCATAGAAGACAGACAGAAAAAACTCTAGACTGATTTCAATATTAGAAAACTTTGTTATGAAACGTATAAAAAGATGAACATGGGTTTTCTGAATCTGAATATTAACAGGTTATTGCTCTGGAACTGAGTAACCACTATTACGATTACTAAGTAATCAATCTTTTAGATTAATATTTGAACCGAAACCAGCTTGTTCATTTTTAAAATGGTCCTTTTTGACACCTTTCATGTTTCAACTGCAGAATAAAGAAAAGAAAAATGACGTTTAAGAAACCGCCACCTTAAGAAAGTCACTTCACAATAAAAGTATTGAATAAAAGTTGTTTTTGTTTTCCATCACTTCTCTATAGACCTGGTTTGCAAGGGGTACCTCAAGGCTGTATACTCGGACCTATGCTCTATTGTTTACTACTGGCTGTAATTTCATCAACATAGCAGTGATACGCAAATCTAGGTCACCGCTCATGTGTCCTACACCCTTAAATAAAATAAACTCAAGTTTTTGTTTTGAATAGTAATCGTTATCCAAACACACTTTTCAGAGTTCGGCTGATTAGTGGTGATGGTCAGGAAACAAAACCACATCAGTTATTCGCTGCAATTTAACAAAAATGAGCTCAGAGCACAGGAACGCCTGATGACACACCAAAAACTTCCAGAAATCAAAGAGAGACGCATTTCAAACAGAAACCCAACACGGCCGAGCGCATTCAGTGAAAGAAGATGTCTGAAAAATAATGAGAAGATGCAAACAAACGAGGAGCAGCTGGATGTGGTGCGCGAGAGCGACGACGTGTTGTTTCTCCATGTCTTCGGTTTCGCTGTTGCCTCACAGTGGTTTTGGTCTGGGCATGCTCAGAGCGCTGCGCCTCGACACAGTCATAGCTGGAGGCCATTTGGTTTAGTGGTTCTGTGTTATTACAACAACACTGAGCTATTTTAGGCCTGACAAGAAGAATAGAGTCTCATCCAGAAGAGAGAAAAAAGGTGAGTAATTAGCAGAAACTCGGTCAAACAAAAAGGAGACCAGGTGAGGATAAAATACAAGGAATGAAAAGATTCTGATGGAGGAGAAGAGTGCAGGTAGAAGTAAAAGGTGAGGACAGTGAAAGCAGCACAGGTGCTTTTAGGAAAGTCCAGTTCTCCTTCTGATAGAACAGAAACTGCTTTCACGCTCCAGAGCCGCCATTTAACCAAAACCAGCTGACCTCCAGAGCCGTCATAAAACACGAGAAACCAAATCCTCCTCCTCTACGGCTCTGTGATGAAGAGGAGGCCCCGCAGCGCTGCGTACGGCTCCGCTCCAGACTCATTTAGCTGATCAAAAAGACCTGTCTGGTCCGGAACTCTGACAAAAACAAGAACTGATCCTCCAGTTCTGTTGGCTCCACACGGTTATGACAAAACTAAAAAGAATTCAGGAGCATTGAAGAAAACTCCAGACCAGAGGTCTGCAACCTTTTAATACTAAAGAGCCATTGCACTCTCAGGTCGGCCAAATAAAACTCACTTACAGCTGCTAATGTCACAGAGACAACTCCTCAGACGAACATTTACTTTAGGAAATGTCTCCAGCATTTCATTTCTATTTTTAGGATTTAAAATGAAGATGAACATAAAAGAGGATGTTTTTTTTATATCCAAAGAAGCATTCCACTAATACCAAAGAAAACAGACCTAAATGCATATTTGTGGTACATTTAGTGTTATTCTTTGTGGAAATCCAATGCAAATATTGCAGACAAATCTTGAAAAGTTAAAAACAACTGATTCTTTGTCATTTTTAATCAGTTATTAAGAGTAATTTTGTAAGGTCCAAAGAGTCGAAGGCTGCAGACTCCTGGTCTAGAAGAAAAACCTAAACATGAGTTTATGTGTTTTGAAGGTTTTCAGCAAACAAAACTTTATGCTTTTCTTAAATTAGAAACCTGAGAACAACTAGGACAGATTTCTGGACAAAGCGTCTTCATCTTCTGCCAGTTCGAATATTTTCTTCCAGTTTCAGAGAAACATCTTCAGGTTCTCAGACTTTCCAGCTTTCGCTCTTCATCTCGCTTCTTGCACCTAATGACCCCGACTGCAGGCCTGCTCGCCTCTCCTTCTCCTTCATCCCTCCGTCTTCCAGCTCGGGCTCTCCTGCACTTTGTGGTTTCTCTTTGACTTTGAAACCGGAGCGCTGAAAGGAGCCATTGTTCTGCCTCTCTTTGGGCTGCAGGATGACGGAGGAGGTGGGGGCCGGGGGTATGACAGGAGATCAGGATCACCGGCGCTCACTCCATGCCTTTCGCTCTCACGTGAGCGGGAAGCGCAGGTCTGGACATGAATGCGGGCAGGTTTCAGATTGTGAGTTGGTCTCTGGTTGTAAATCATCTAAACATGCTTCATCTGCTGTGTGACTTCCTGTTTTGCTCCCGTCCCTTTGATCAGTGACAGCTGCTGTGATCTGCACCACCAAAGGCCATTAAATGGTCAAATATTTCTTACATTTCTCCACATGCATGGATTTCCTGTTTAGCTGCTGATCCGAGGTAAAGTTCCACACCCACCCATGACAATAAATACCCCACAGAAGCATGGCGCTTCTTACTA
Source organism: Brachyrhaphis terrabensis (assembly GCA_903067065.1). Classification (NCBI taxonomy): domain Eukaryota; kingdom Metazoa; phylum Chordata; class Actinopteri; order Cyprinodontiformes; family Poeciliidae; genus Brachyrhaphis; species Brachyrhaphis terrabensis. Next base: position 15,291 of record CAEGAG010059676.1, read on the forward strand.
GAAAGAACCCAGAAAAACAGCCACCAACAGAGATCAGCTGCTGATGCTGCAGGTTTTTCCATTTTCCCTCTCAGGAAAAGAAAAAACAATTATAACAGCAGAATTAAAAGTTTTAACCTGACTCTTCTGCCTGAAAATCTCAACCACTCGCTGAATTATACGGCTACAAACCTGGAGGCCCGACAGTAAATGACAGGGTAGCATTTGTTCTGCATTGGTCCCAACTTCAGGCGACTAAATATACGCTCTGGAGAACAACAACAGGATCAGAGGCAGATGGGGAAACCCTGAACTGCAGCTGAATGCAGCCGTCTGGACATCAACATCTCAATATTTTGGTTTATTGGACTGGACTCAGATCTGATCGGAGATTCTGAATCAGGACAGACAGGTTCTCTTCTGACCTGAGGGGCTCCACAGGGCACAGTTCTTGGGCCCAACTTTAATTAGCTAGCTTTATTCAGTCTTTTTCTGATACCTCTGATCAACTCTATGCAGATGACATCCAGTTGTGTGTCAACAGGTTCTCTTTTGTCTGCTACATGAAACTCTACAGATAATCAACATTTACGTCTAAATGTTTTATAGCTATTGATTTTACAGCTGAGAGCAGCTGATTAGTATCTCAACAGCCAAATCAATACCTGAACTATGACCCCAAACCCCAGAGGGCTTCATGGATGCAGCCTCCACACTGGGCACGGATTATATCCCCAACTCCAACATCTCAGAGGAGCAGCAAAAGCAAATGAGGTGGATCAGCAGTGTTTGGTGGTCTCAGTTATCAGACTTGTTGGAAGACTGACTGCTACTGGAGATCTTTCCACAATGACTGTAAAGAAACTTGTGATAACATTTAATTTCCTTTTAGGATAAATAATACTACTAATAATTTGCGAGTATGTTCTTCTGTATTATATTAATTATTAATATCTTAACTTCAACATGCTAATGGAAAAACCCAAACACACTCAGTGGAGGGTTAATGTACCAACAGGTTGCAGGTGGATCTCGGACGCTGTTTACCGGAATAATCCGGCTCACTTTGTTTTCTGACAACACAGCCCCACCTACACCTGACCTCTGACCCCAGACCTGCAGCAATAAGGCTGAATGTATACACTCGTCAAAGTGACTTTCGGGTCAGCCGTACAGATCGTACCCGTCTGTCAGCGGGCAGCTCCAGGTCTGGACTCCTTCTCCTTCACAGGGTGGATTTCATCACTCAGTGTCTCTCCAACAAGAAATTAAAATTCCTGGCTGCTGTCAGAGATTAGCTTCACGCTGCAGGTGTGTCCCACCCTCAGGGGCCAGGCTCCAGTTTGGCACCTCAGCTTTGGAGAAAGATGAAATTAGAAGCTTTGCTGATGCTAACCTTCATGCTACATCTGTCATTGAGTTTAAAAAGTTGGAGAAACTTAAATAGTCTTGACTAGAAAATGTCTTGGTGTCTTTCAAGTCAAACAACTGAAGAATTTGAGAAAATATGTTTTATGATTTTTGCTTTATTATCACTTGAAGCGTCTGGCCTCAGAAACCAAGATGGAAAAGTCAAAGGAAGGAAAAAAGGTGGGAAGGAAGGAAGAAACAAAAGAAGGGAGGTTCAATAAAAGTAAGAGAGGAAGGCAGGAAAGAAGGAGAGACTGAAAGAAAGAAGAAAAAAAAGGAGGGAAAGAAAGGACCAAGACAGGTTGCAAGGAATGAAGAAACTAAAGAAGGAAAGGAGGGAAAGGAGAAAGGAACAAAGCTGCAATGAAGAAATAAAAGAATAAAATAAAATAATAAAAGCAACAATGTAAAGAAGAAAGAGTGGAAAAAAGAAAGAGAAAGAAAAAAGAGAGAGCCATGTCTGATGATCAGGAAGGCTCTTTGTTCACTTCAGCACAACTGTAGGAAATTCGGATAATTTACCGTAGTTACTGCTTACTTTCAACATTTACACACACACGCACCCCCACACACACACAGCTTCGCGTGCGAACTTTCAACCCCGACATCCTGAGCTGAAAATGGAGAGGAAGGAGACCGTCGGAGGAGAGGATGACGAGAGAGAGAGAGAGAGAAAACATTCAGCATCATTATTTTGGGAGCACACACATGCAAACACACACACACACACACACACTGCTAGAGCAAATGTGAGCAGCTGCCAAAAAGTCTGATGTCTGGCTCTCCACTGGTTTGCATGATTACATGTTTTCCAGTTTGAAGCTGCTGAATATTATAATGCTGATTGGAGGAGCAGCAGGAGGAGGAGAAAAGGATGGGAGGATGAGGAGGGGAGCAATCGGGACTAATCTGTAATGGAGTTGGAAACATAATGTAGCTCCGGCGCTCTTATCGCTGTCGTGCCATGGACTCATTGAGGACAGGAAACACAGGCCCCCAGACACACACATACACACGCACACACACATATGCACGCACTCTGAAGTGAGTTTTATAACTAATGAGAGCAGGAGCTGGAGGTAGCTGTGAGGGCTGCCGTCTGTCCAGCTTCAAGGTCTGCTGTGGGTCTCACTTTCAGCCGGCCTGACTCAACTGAAAGCTCTGCAGTCAGTCTGACACTTCAGCGGTTTGGGCGGTTTACAGTAAAACTACATTTAAACACTTTTTACGTTTTCACTTTTTACTTTTTACATGAAGTGTGTGTAATTTGTGCAGAAAGTTAGTCTACTTTCGATTGGGACCAAAATTACAACATTTATTACATTTTCAACTGCTGTGGTTCTCTTTTTCTCTGCTCTGAGTCAAACCAACCAAACCCTTTGAGTAACCTGTTTCCTTCTCACCTGTGGGGGGCGCTGCACTAAGAACCACTGGAGGAAACAACATGAAAGAAGACAATGAATGCAACTTCCTTCATCATGAAATGTAAACACAAATAAAGTAGCATCGTTTATTTATGAGACATTTCTGCTGCTAGTTCATGACTCTTTCATTCGTTTTGCTTGTATTTACCCAGAATGCCATGCGAGGTAGTCCACTTCCTGTATTTTAAGCAGTCTCTGGTCCACTTGGCATTCACATCTACATTCAAACAGCACCAGAGTTACCTTCAACCGAACAGAGAGTGAGGTTTTCAGACGAACCAGAGTTCATGTTTTCAGACCAGCACTGAGTCGAAGTAATTCAGTTTTTCAAACTGCATTTTATTTATCACACACTCTACAAATACACACATCTTCCATGAATACAACAACAAAGCTCCCAGTAATCCAAGAGATGTGTGAACCCAATCAAAGCCTATCCTCTTTCTGAAATAAGTAGGAAGACTAGTGAGCTAAAATACTAAACAAAGTAAGTGAAAAAGAAGAATGTTTATTTGTCACACAACCAGTTAAATATTCAGTAAATTACTTCCTGTCATGAAAACAAAAACCAAACACCTAGTCAGCACATTCCTGAGACCATTTGCTGCTCAGCCAGTAAAAACCAGTCAACCTTCTGGGAAATTAACCAGAAGTTAAACTGCTCACTAGATCAGCATTAACTCAGTAAAACAATAGTAGCAGTCAGTAATTTACAGATCTATAGATCCACCAGATCACACTCAAACCAACGTGTTGAACATGTTCCTGTGTGTTAAAAACTCAGACTACAGCAGAAAGCCATCTGTTTCTGGTTTCCATGGAGACTCTATCAGTTTGATCAGCTGTGTCTGATCATGTCGGAGTCGCAGACTCTTTGTTTGTCTGCGTCAGCGTCCCTCTCTAACACGCTTACAGCAGAGCAGGCCTCTGATAAACTGCTTTTCATTAATGTGGACTGATCATTATCAGTGATCACTGTCCAACTCTCTCACAGCCGTCTCCAACATCAGACTTTGGGATGGTTAGCTAGCAGCAGCCCAAGCTACACATGGAGACAATGATCACTTCAGAGATATAGCTAATAAAAAAGCATATTGTTCGGTATTGGTAGAGGAGTAACGTAGGTTTTAGTGATGCTAGCAGATGCAGCTATCTGTACGGACCGGGTTCTGTTGGATAACGAGGAATCGATTCCTCTCCGTCTATCAGGATAAACACGCAGCGGCATGACTCTGTGTGATCAACTGTTTCTGAAATGTTAGTTTCATGCCAAATGTAACAAAACTCGGACCATAGATGGTTTCTCAGAAGTCTCAGGGATCATCAAGATGTTTTTGGGTAAATGTGGGACGGGCCTGTGTGTTCTTCTGGGTCAGAAATGGTTCTGCTGTTGGAACTCTTCTATGGAGGCCATTTTTGCCCAGTCTCTCTTTTTAGCTGTTGAATCATGACCTTTGACCTTAACAGAGGCCTCCAGAGCTTAGAATATGCTTGATCCATCCATTGGGGTTGATTCTCTGCACCATGTCTCCTACATCTCCAATTATGTAAAAATTAAATTGTCTATATAAAATATATAAATATAAAATGGAAAATTTGTTCCGTCCTCTTTTACGTTTTGACAGAAATTAAATGTTTATGGATTTATATTTATAAAGAATATAAATTTTACATATCAAAGCATCCGCCATGTTCCCAGCTTTATTGTAAGCCACATGTTATATTTTTATTAGATAATAAGTGATGGCACTATGAACATTTTTGAGACAGTTTGGTTTTGATTACATGACTGGATGCAGAGTAATGGCGCCTCCACTTTGTTTCTTATCTGTTCTCTTGCAGCCTACTTCATGCTGTCAGACAGGTCCTACTGTGTTAACTGCTTGATTCTACAAGTCTGGTAAAAATCTGGCTTTTTACTCTGCAGAAGTGATTTTAAAACTGCAAGCAACAGAACAAACCTAGAGATGTGGCTTTTTTCCTCCAGTAAAGTGGTTTGAGATGAGGTTTGCTGTGATTTGAGGCTTTATTTAACCAAACCGATGGGAGTGAGATTAAAGCGACAGTAACGGAGGAGAGAAGCTGCCTCCAGGTGTTGGCTCACAGCAGAAATCAGCCCTGGATGGATTCCTGACAGCCTGACTCTCAGCTCTCAGCTGCTGTTTTGCATAAGTTCAGGTGGAAATGACATTTCCCGGTACCGCCGGGCCGTTCTGCGCTGCTCTGCTCAGCGCGCTGCGGTGTCGCTCTCAAATCTATTGAATCAGAGGAAATCCCAGCCAACCTCAGAAGCTTCCTCCCTCAGCTCAGCGGTGGGCGTAGAAACCAAGAGGAGCTTCCGCAAACTGACATCACCAACGGCGTGATTGAGCCTTAGCCGCAGGTAACAGACCCATCTTTAAGGTGAGGCCACGTTTGAACACCGCGTCATAAAAATGAAGAACATGTGATTAGTTTAGCTTCCACCAGTGTGAAGATGGTTTGAGACGAACCATTCATCATCGTCGGTTCACCACCAGCAACAGCCTACAGCTTTAAAATCCTGAAACGAGCCTGTTTCTTCTCACCAGCTGTGGGCGCCACGAGGCGGAAGTGGTGGCGCCGAAGCTGCCACTGTGGTGAAACACACTCTCCATGAAGGCAACCGATGGTTCATTATTTCCACTAACGCTGCCTGCTTCCTACCAGAGAGGGACGGCGGACGCACGCCGACAGTTCACAGCTTCAAGAAAGTTAAACCTCCTGAACAGGGAAATGTGAGAGTTCTATGCAAATGGCCGCCTGTCATTAAAATACCCAGATGATTCATCAGAAACTGAAGTTAATGATAAACACGACAACAAAACGTCTGCAGCAGGTTTGCTGCTTCTGCAAGATTCATATAGACGTTTTAACACCATCCTGCAGCAAGAACAAGGGCTAAAGGTTGTGGTTATTATTACATTTATAAAATATTGAAAGAAAAATTCTATTTATTAAGACAGTAAAATTATAAAGATGTGTATTAAAATTCTATGGTAATATTATTACAATCAATATATATATATATATTCATATATATATATATATTTAATAACTAATATTAAAACATTAAAATGTAAGAAATTGCATTAAAATATTATTCCAGTATTAAAAGATATATTGTAAAAATGATTAATACAATTAAATTGTTAAAATACATAAATTAAAACTATATTTCTATATTTTTTAAAAACTTTAATTTCAAAACATTAAAATATATACTTTTAATATTAAATATTTAAGTTTGTTGCTCATGCAACATGAGCAAAAGTATAAAATTTTAATATATTTTTAAAAATATTACTAAAATATTAAGAATTAAAGTGATAATGTGCCTATGTCCATTTTCAGATGGTTTCTCATTTATTGTATAATTTATACGCAAAACTGCAGAAAAATCTTTACATATTTTATGCTCCTAAACTAAATTTAGCCTGGTTTAAATGATACTGTATCAGGTTTGGTTTATTATTTTACCAATTGATCTTTTCTTCTTTATTTGTATAATATTTGTTTACAGAGATACACAAGGCAGCTCCAGCTTTGGTTGAATCATATGTATCCAATATTTTAGTTTCTCGATAAGAACAACAGGTTGGAGCACCACAGGGTTCACTGCTTGGACTAATTCTGCTTTCTGGTGAAATTATTAGACAAACTCAGAGCGGAGCAGGAGATGAAGCAGCTTCCCTCATGTTGCTACAAAAACAGGAAGGGTGGGGACAATCTGCACACGTGCATGACCGCGGTCCTAATACAACGACGACAAACACCAAGAGCCGGCCGAGGATTAAACAGTGAGGACTAAACGGGAGTCTTACCTGCATGGTGAGGAGTAAGAGGATCATCAGCCATGAAAGAGAAAGAAAACAAAAAGCATCATTAGAGATGAGCGCGGCTCACATTTCACACAGCAGAAATCAGGTTGTTCAGGTCGTCAGAGAGCGAGTTTACATGAACTCCAGTAACCTGCTAGAGTCAGGAAGCTGCGTTTGCCGTTCTGGCCTCATTTCTGCTTTCTCCTCGCTTTCTTCACAAAAAGAAAGCGAGGAAACACAAGCAGACCTTGTTTCATAAATGAAACACGAGCATTTACACACAAAAGCCACTGAAACACGGATGGTGGGCAGGCAGGAAAGCACCAAAATATTCACTCTTTACAGAAATGTGATGGATTTCCTCATGAAACCTTTCAACTTGTTAGCTAATGATAGACACAACCGGACCCAAAACAATCACATTTATTTCCTTGTGTCTAATCTTTGCATATTAATGTGATCAGCGCAGTAGGAAGCCAGCTTCTTCTCCTAAATCAACTTGTTTTGCTTTAAAATGAGAAATTAGTCGACATAAACTGGTCTAAAAGAGCAACCGAAGCTCTTTTGGGATGTTGCCACGGTAGCGAGCGTGACCCCTGGCCTTTCAGATTGGGCCTGGGAACGCTGGTTTTCCATCAGCAGGTCAGAGCGGTGACGGCAGACGGCCGCAGTGAAAAGAACGTTTTTATCAGATTTAAGGACCACAGAATATAACATGATTTAAAATATTAAGTAAGAAACGTTTCCCAGAAGCAAAGTCAGGATACTGCATGAAAAAAAATAGCATTTTGACACTTTATATGGTTCTTATATAACCATATATAAGATGCATCATTTAAAAGCATAATTCCTGTGTTTGGATTAACAGACGTGATTAAATTAGAGCTAAATCCAGCTTTAAAACCAAAACCAGGCTTAAAGGATCCTGCTTTATTCCATCCGCCTAAACAGGATTCCTGATCAGGAATGTCCCACCGTCCGCTCCAACAAGTGTTATTTGCAGATCCCAATTTGTTGGCCCTAAAAATAAAAGCTGTGAGACTAAAAATATTCTGGAGGACTGCGGCACACATGGCTGCTGATTGCTGCAGCTGCTGCTCCATGCAGCCTCAATAGGAAACACATGAGTGTGTGAGCAGCCGCAGGGGGACGGGGAACAACTGCAGCTACGTTTACATCCTCCACTCTGGAGCCTGCATGGCGGACAGTAAATGGTTAAAACGCAGCGGTTACCCAAGCGCAGGCTTTGTTTCAGTGTTTGGAGCCGGCGGCGAGGACGGCCGGTTTGCCGACATGTCTGAACCAGATGGAAGGAGGCGCTGGCTCCTCTTTCATCTGCAGGAGCGCGGTATGTAAACAAGGAGGCTCTGGGGCCGCCGAGCACAGAGACGCAGGTTTCTGGTTCAGTCGGTCAAAACTTCTGCTCCTCCACAGACTCACTGCCACACACACGTTAAAACACTGGGGCAGAAACGTACAAAGACTCAAAAAAGGGTGTTTTCTGAAAGAACAAAACTCCCAGAGCAGTAATTAAAACAAAACTGGAAAAAGAAATATTCACATTTTGCATTTAAGATGCAAAAAAATAAATAAGTGTATCTAGAAATATGTTCTACACATCACTCATCAAGTTTTAGCTTCTCCAGGTTTTAGCTCCACCTTATTAATAAATTAATCCTACAAATAATCAGAATTATTTCTATAATTCTACACTGTATTGATATTTAGTCCAATGAATATCAAAACCTCAGGCCTCAGAAAGCCCTGATCTATTTTTTTTATTATAGATTTTTTTAGCTGCAGATGCATCCTTTGCTACTAATGATCAAATGTTCACTAAAGGAATGTAAAAAAGTGTATTTTCCTACTTAAAATAAGGAATTTATTTGATTATTTGAAATTTTGTATGTATTTCTAACACAATAAAATAAGCTTATGTGGTTAAATGAAAAATCGGAATAATTGTTTATCGGTAGTTGCAGTTCTTACCGACATCCTGTTGAAAGTTAAATGAAGCTAAAAGTCAACGTGTGTCTCAGAGGTTTTCCTGTTAGGTCTTTTTCCCTGAACAAACACATTCCTGAGTAAAACTGAGTCTAAACCAGCAGAAATTGCTCCTGCTCAGGCTCACAGGGTTAGCCCGATGCTAACGTAGGAGCCTGATGAGCCTCAGACTAAGAGATGCTTCGGCAGGAAGCTCCAAGGCTGTTAATCACCCTGAAGACTCTGGTGTGAATCAGCGGCTGGAGATAAGCTGAGTGTGTGAAAGCGTCGTGTGTTTTCTGGCAGCTCCTCACGTCTTTAACAATCCACACACAATCGCCCGGCTGCCTATATAAACTCTCATTCATGAGGAGAGAGGCGCGGCAGTCGCGTTGCCAGTAATTTTCCATCATAAAAATCCGACCGAACTGGATTCCCTGTCATTAGAACGGCAGCGCTGCTTTCCCAGAACCTCAGCGGCTGCTGGGAGATCCCAGTCAGTCCGTCCCGTTCGCCACTGTGCATGCTGGGAGTGGGATTGTGCAGCAGGTGTATGGTCGACCTGCGCAGGCGACAGGAGAAAACATGCACTGAAACACAGCAGCTTACGTTTCAGTTCTTCCCTCAGGTTTCCTCATATCAGCCAGTTTGGCTGAGAAAAAGACCTAATCTAATCTGCCGTCCATTACTAGAAAATGTCTCAGAGTTACCTTTGGCTGGACTCGGTTATATAAAACACATCCGTCTCCAGATTATCTAATGAAAAGAAACGCTCTCTTTTACACATCTGGGTGGATGGAAGGGGAAGTGGAGTCAGGAAGCAGCTTTGTCTTCTGCATCCTGACTGGACATTTCTGAGCAACAACTTTTCATCTCAAAACCTTTTCACAGATAGTGAAAGATTCAAGTCAAAATTTAGAAATGTTAACGTGTAAAAAAGATGAGATTTTACCAAGGAGGTGAAAGCAAACCTCAGATCAGCAGGATGAGCTGCAGATCTTAAATCTGGATCAAAGTAAAACATTAGAAACATCTGATCACAAATTAGTTTCATAATACCATCGGGTTCGTTTCTGCTGAGACGATGTAAAAAATTTATTTATCAGACCGATAACAATGTGTTAAAAATGACTAATATCAACCTGAAATGCTTGATGGTTTGACAAAACAAAGATTAAACAGTTTGGAGTCACTACTATAAAGCACGGTAGTGGCAGCAGCATGCTGTGGACATTCACCTCAAACCAGCAGCTGGACAGTTGAAATGTGAAAACCGTGGAGCGTTCAGGACAAAGATCCCAAACACACATCCTGACTGGTTCTGAAACGACTAAAGCTTCTAGAACAGCCTAGTTAAAGTAGGGAATCTGTGGACTAACAGCTTGGTCTGAGCCACCCTGCAGCGCGGCTGAAAGCCAGCAGACGGCGTCCACATTTTCTGTCAAAAACACTAAATCGTTTCCTTTTCTGCTGTTTATGCCGGAATATACGTAAATAAAAACATTTCTGAAGGTGTAAATGTGACAAAGGGAAGAACATCAAGAGTCCTGGGATGTCTCTGAAGTGTGTGTGATGTTTATGAATCTAATAAAAAATTAATTAAAATGGGGATTTTATTGAATTGGAGTGCTTAAAACACAAGAGAGTGAACACGTTTAGTGTCAGTCAGAGGGAAAAACGCAGCAATGAAAGATCAAGTTTTAATCTGTGGATCTGAACTTAGCACCAGTTCTTGTTGAGGGTTAACTTGCACAACGCTGGCAGCTGATAAGAGGAGAAAAACACAGGTGAGAGGACGAAGGACAGCCAGCTGCTGATAAAGGCTTCGGTTCGGTTCTGGTTCAGTCCAAACCCAGGTTTGGCTCCAGCTGAAGCCCCCAGGCGCTTCCTCCCAGCCTCACTTCCTCTGACAAACATGACTTCCTGAGATGAGTCGACATGTTTTACAGGTTTCCCTGTGATGAGGCGAGCCGCCGGCGCCGGCGCTCCGGATCCGTCCCGTCCACATGCACCACGCTGCGGGGAAATCTGTGTCTGCTGCCGATCTCCACAAGCACAGGGCTTCCGCTTAACCAAGCTCTGGGTGAAAGTTGCTTTGTGGTTTTGACTTTCAGTGACAACTGAAAAACTGTCAGTTTCAAACAGCCACCTCCAAACTGAATCTAAAACCAAATCTGATCCTGAGCGTCAGCTTGGACCCTCCAGGGGATTCAGAACATTTCTCCATAAAGTTGGTGAGAACAGTGCAGCAAAATGAAAAGGCAAATCATTTATTTGCATCGGTGGAGATCAAAAAGCAGATAAGGCCGGCCGCAGCCATGCCACTGTGTCTCGTGGTAATTAGCTACTTAAAGCTCAGTTGTCAGTTGTTGGACGTAGAGACAGAGAGGAGACAGAGCTGTTGGTTGTCTGGCAGCGAGACACAAACGCAGCTCGTAAAACGAGAGGTGGAGTCAGAGTGACTTTCGATGTGTGTTTGCTCTGAATTAAACCCATTCTGAATTAAACCCATTCTGAATTTTCCCTGAACAAATGTTCAGGGAAACTTTCACCTGAACAGAAGTAAAAATGTGCGAGGCATTCGGAGCTTAATGTTCAGCTTTTTGGCCACGTCATGTCACTTCCTGCGCAGCTCCAGGAACTGCTGGAGCGATGACATGATGAGCAGGTTGTGAAATTTCTCAGGAAGCAGAGAGTATCACCGCACTCATTCCAGTCAGAGTTAGCGCTTGAGACATTCTGAGACAGACCTGTGGGCTTTTACCGCCCAGTCAGTGGATTACTTTCAAATATTGTCAGAGAAAAACCCAATTCTACTTCAAACCCAAATGAAGTAGAACCCAAAAACCCAATTCTAGATATTTTGTTTTTTAAGAGAAAGTTGCAAATAGTAAAGGCATTTGATAAATTAAGCAGCAATGCCCTTAAATCAGAAAAGGGTTTTATCATCTGTGTTGACAGTCGTGGAAAACTCCAGATCTATTCTGCCTTTTCAGCAATTCCTGCAATATTTGACATGTTTTTAATGTTTGTCTGACTCTGGAAACAAAGCAATTCTTTTCCATGTTGTGCATCAGTGTACTTCTACAAACTCAGGTGCAATTTAAGGGTAGAAGAGAGATTGCTGCAAAGATCACGACTCCATGCAATCAACCATCCACTGCTGCAACATGCAGTGCTCAGGAGGAGAGATTGCTGCAACACCGCATGCTCAGTCAGACGGAGGGATTGCCGCAGATTCATGTACTGTTGCAACATGGTCGTTCAGGAAAGATTGCATTGCTGCAAAAAAAATGTATGCAATCTCAAAGGCTTGTTTAGGAAATCATTTGTTAACTGGATGTGACGACTACAATCCAACTGATTGACTCTGATAAATGAGAGAAATGACCTAGATCAAACCAACATGGCCGACAGTGACCGCCTGCTACAAGATGCTGATTGCAGTCAAATAACCGCACTTCCTTAGAAAGATGACTTTAAGGTGTTGCTTGTGAAAGAAAGTTGATCGGGCCTTTAAAAGAGACGACTAAAACCAGAAGTTGAATAAAACATTTTCCTTTTCTCTACCAAACTCTCAGCGTAAAAGTTGTGTGCACCAGTTTAACAGTGTAAAGGTTAATCAGGAGGATGCTTATCTCAACAGTCAACTTCCTGTGAGTCAGACAATCCCTTTATAAACAAGTACAGTTGTGTTTTCTGTCACCATGAGCTGCTTTCTTTAACAGGCTGCCGATCTGGAGCTAAAAAGAAACCCTTATCTCACTTCTTACTAAAAGTTTCGACTGGTTCATACAATGAGCTCCTCCGGTTGATTCTCAGTGGATAATAAAAAAACTGTTGTATAAAATGATCTGGAGACTAAAGAGCCAATAAACAGATTTTAAATCGGTGCTGGCTGCATGCCTGCGTGTTTCTGCTGCTCTTCCTCACATGCCTCTGCAGGTTTCTACATGACGCCCGGCTGCCATGTTTTGGCTGCGCTCCTACGAGCCGAGGGTCTGCAGGTCCGATGCTATCGCCCACTTCTCTGCACACACACCTCCATCACTCTCATTACTACAGGAATAAAGCGCCTCCACCTTTCCTACCTTCCCCTGTTTTATTCTGTTGACAGAACCGGTTTGCTGCAGTCGTTTAAAGGTCTTCTTATTGGACTTTGTCTCCACTGCCAATACAAATATTGGTGTACAGATTCCAGCAAAAACCAGTTCTCTCTTTTTCTTTTCTTAATCCTCTTCCTCTTCCTCTGCCTTGAACAATAGGCCACACTGGATGAAGTTCCTTCAGCAGCAAACAAATGAGAATAGAAATCTCTAACAGCAGCTTTTGTTGATATTTTGGTGAGAGTCTGTAAAAGTCTGGAGTTTTTAATAATGCCAATCAGATCCAGAGAGTAGATTATTTAACTTTTGACATTTTGGCCCAAAGATGCTGCAATGGCTAAATCTATAAGTACAGGTAATGTCAGTTTATAAACGCTGTCCGGTTGGGTAGTATCACCAACTACCCAACCGGTAGTTGGGTAGTTGGCAGCATTTGGAAATGCATTTTGGTTTCAAAGAGTGTTCAGGAACCTGGAAGGAAGGATGTTTGGTTTGCAGATCACAATGGAGATAATCAAAAATCAACATGACGAAACGAACCTCTGAACGATTCCTGAATCAACTCAGACATGTTCACTGACGAAATACTTCACGTATTTGCATTTCAGTTTGTCGGAGATGAGTTAATTTGTTTTTTGGCTAATAAAGTGCGTTGCCATTTACGCCCCCGTCCTACTTCCTGTTTTATTCGTGAACAAACCCGCCTCGATTCTTCCTGCCAACCCTTGCGAGCTGTAAAAATCCACCAGAGTCCAGACTGTATCCCCATCACAGCATGAAGCTGCTTTAATTTCTGTATGAGAAAGACGCAGACATGTGACGGCCGTGGCAGCCGTCCAGTAACTCAGCAGTTTACCAGCAGGGAAGCCACTCAGCTGACCTCTGATCTGGAAAAACTCCCTAATATTCCTGGACTTCTATAACCAGCATGAATCCTGAGACCAGAATCACTTCAGTGTGGCTCATTTCTCTCCAGGACGTAGACAGGTCCCGGCCGAATGGTGCTAAAGCAGGCAGAGCCGACGCAGCTGCTGCGCTGAAAATGGTTGGTGTTTATGTAACGCCTGCTCCAAACCGGGCTGTTTGCGTCTGTTGACACCTCATGATAGCCTGTCAGTCAAAAAGCAGGGAAAAGCAGAAGTGGAAGCACAACGGGGACACTGTGTTCACACACACACACACACACACCACGCCTTTGTGTTTGTCTTTAAATGATCAACACAAGTGGGCCGTTTTCTAAAAGCAGTTTGAGAAAGTTGAATGGTTTTATCAGTGAGAAGGAAATCATGACAACAAAGAGAAAACCTCCATCTGGAAACCTCGTGAGCGAGAACGAGGAAGGGTGTGTGTACGTTCAGAGGGAGAAAAATCAACGCACAACAAAGAGAAAAAAATGTGTGTACACAGAACTGAGAGTGTGGGTTTCCTAATGCGCAGGGAAGGAGGGAAGTTCAGCTGAGCTATTAAAAGACCACAAATTACAACTCTAGGCAGCCAGAAACATCCTCAGCGCCACAACCAACACTTCAGAGCCGACCCGATCCGACCCGATCTGCTCGTCTCCACGCATTCCTGTTATCCTGCTCATGGTGAAGGTGTTTGCTAAATCCAGAATCTGCAGGACGAGTCAATCCGAGTTGTTCTGCTTCAGCCATCTGATCAGTTTAACGACCGTCCTGCTGAGGATGTTTTTACATCTTCTGGTTTATATTATCCATATTTCTGGTATTCTGGTCGGTCTGTGGGCAGTTTTCCACTCTGGGATTTGTTTTTTGTTTTTTTGCCATCCCACATCCTCCTCTCTCAGTCACTCAATGGAGTCCAAAGTTTTTTCCATTAAGGCCAAAAAAGTTTGGAGAATTCAATGATCAGGTTTTGTCTTTTTAATTAAAACTGAAAAGATTTACGTCTGAAGATACTGTTTTTATCTCTGTAATAACATTATAAATAGATGCTATTTGGAAAAAAACCAAAGCAGTCTTCCAACGTTGCTGTATTAAGTGACGAGGATTTACTTCCTTTTCTTTTCTCAACAAAGGTTTGGCATCACTTGCTGGATTTAACATGATGTAATTAATGACAACAGAAACAGAGCTAATAGAAGAACATTTTTGTTGACTTCTTTCTCTTTAAGCTTCTTTGCATATTTTTTGAATATTTCACATTTATTTGTAAATCTTCCTGTTTTTGCGGAACATGCTTGTCTCTTTTTGTTTGCTTTATGCATCATTTGAGACGTTTAGGCATCTTTTTCCATTCCTGGTCATTTTATGTCCTTCCTGAAGATTTCTAAACAAAATTTCTTTGATTAGTTATGAGCTAAATTTCCTTTATTGTTGCCTTGTTTGATTTTCAGAAATTTTGTATGTATTTTAGAATTTTTTAGTTGCTTCCAGTTTTAATTAACCATATTTTATATTATTGTTGTTTTGGATCGTTTGTCTTCGATGTCTTTCTAACTTCATCTCTTTCCGTTTCCTCTTTCTCCTCTGTTCTGTTGGTATGTGGGTCGTATCTGACTTGTCT
The DNA here is from genome assembly GCA_903067065.1 of Brachyrhaphis terrabensis. Taxonomy (NCBI): domain Eukaryota; kingdom Metazoa; phylum Chordata; class Actinopteri; order Cyprinodontiformes; family Poeciliidae; genus Brachyrhaphis; species Brachyrhaphis terrabensis. The sequence continues at coordinate 30,558 of CAEGAG010059676.1, forward strand.
CTGGTTGTGCTGTAGGTGTGAAATGTTTCCATCCTTTAGAAGCTTATGCACATTTCTGGAACAGGTTTGGTGAGTGTGTTGGAATATGTTCGTCTCTTTCTGGTTGTTCGCCTCCTTGTTTTTAAAGACATTTTATGTTTTTCTGGCACGTTTCAATCTGTTTTCTGTAAACTTCTGAAACATTTTTGATAAAATTCTGATTGCTCATCTAATAGGGAACATCCTTTAGTGATACTAGACGTTTCTCGGTATTTGCTGCTGTGCTGTGACTCTTTGTGTACTCTTTGAGTACAAGGGTCAGTTACAGTTGGACCCTTTGGGGCCCCTGTTGTTGTCCCTGTTTAGTAATCCATCCCAGGGCGTGGTGTGTGTTTAGATAACACATGAACAGTGTGTCCTGCAGCAGGTCTCATGGTGTGTAGGTCATCTGCCAGGCTGCTTCTAGTAGTTAAGTCGTTCAAATGAGTCTTCCCGGTCACCAGAAAGAAGACACAAAGAGAGAAGGCATACGGAGACAGTGAGGATAAAACAGAGCTCTGTCTGAACATGAAGGAGGTCTGCCTCAGAAACTGGAACAATGGCTGCGTTGTGAGCTTTGGATGTGAGATCAAACCCTCTGGTGTTTCCCAGCAGCCCCCAGTCCCCAACCTGCAGCTCCGCCCCACGCTCGGGGACAAGTCGGAGACATGGAGGACACGAAGGACGGACAGAGAGCTCTTCTTTCTGGAGCTTTCCCATGAGCCTTCACACAATCAAGGTTTCGCCTTCGGACAGCCTCACCAATGAGATGCATGTGAAGGCTACGCCGTCGACATGCGGCGTTAAACATGTGAAGGCTACGCCGCCGACATGCAGCGTTAAACATGGCGGCCGTTTACAGCTCTAAGTGCTGAAACTGTGTGTGGAAAATATGCAGAGTTCCCCTGGTGCCAAGGTTGAGTTTACCCTCCGGAGGCTGGAGGATCAAAGCACTTCCTGCTTAGTTACTGTCCTGGTCCCTCATCGCTAAGTGGGGTTCTGACAAGCATCAAGAAACAGGACGGGGAGGGGGGCCGGCCAACCAGGAAGACATGGGAACATCTTCAACGCTCATGATACTTTCTGGAACTTTTCCAGGATTTACAGATTACATTCTGGACCTGACAGGTTACTGTCTCCATCCTGCAGGTGACTTTTCCAAAAGTTAAACGTCACTTTGAAGAACTTACAAGTTACTTTTTCTGAAACGTTTTAATTATTTTGATCTTTTTTACAGAATTTACCTAAACTTACAAGTTACGGTACTTTCCAGATCTTTCAGGTCACATTTACAGAATTTAACAATTTTCTAAAATAAATATTCTAGAATCTGGTTTTTGATTTAATTTAATAACTGTGTGGATTTTTTTCTTTCCAAACTTCTGTAACTTTCCAAAACTTTGACAAAGCTTATTTATTGCTTTCCAAAACTTACAGATAACTGTGAAAAAGTAGTTTATATATCTTATGAAATAAATCTGTAAGTTTAGTGAAATCAACCTCCAGAATAGCTTTTGTCAGACTTTTTAAACGTGATGTATATTTTGCAAAATTTCAGAAAGTAACCTGTAAGCTGTGGGCAAAGTTAACTTCACAGTTATTGATAACCCTGGAAGATTTATTCCTTTTTATTGAATTATGATAAAATTACGAATTATGAATCTGATAAAAGATTAGACAAACATCTCTTAGAGGGTAATAAAACCGTATATAATGTTAAATCTGTGGAGGAGTCACATCCAGTCAAATCAGAAGAATCCGAAAGAAATCCTCAACTCTATCAGAGCTTTATAAACTTAATTTTATGAAGTGACTTTCAGCTGTTTAAAGTCTGATGTTTTATTGTTTTCAGTTAAATCTGACCTTGTCCTTTCATCTGGTCCACCTTGAATTGTTTCCTGCCTTTAATGTCTGCTTTTATTTGACTCTTTGCGGGTCTTAAAAGCTCCCATGTGAACACGGCATGGCATCAAAATTACAGGGGAGAGAATGAACCTGCAGAATAATAACTTATGGCAGAAAATTATTGTCATTACACCTCCACACGTCCAGCTAGCGCCACTCACATCCAGTCGGAGAGCAGTGACTGCAGCGGCCAACAGTGCTGCAGCGCCTGCATGAACCGCAGCGTAGGCCTGACGGTAACCAGACACCCTGCGCTGCCAATAATTGATGATCCCGAGGCAACAGAGTTTGCTGTGCATTCCCTTGGCAACGGGTTGCGAGAGGAGAGAACCAAGAGCCAAAAGGTTCTGTTTGGCAGAGGATGGGGCGTTAGTCTTCAGAGTGAAGAACAAAAACGCCCGTTGATGCAGCAGCGGTTTCATTTTTCTGTGATGTGGTCATGCTTCACCTCCTCCAATCACCATCTGCTTCTCTACAGCACAAATATCTGCAACCGGCTGGTTTTATTCACGTTTCAGATGGAAGGTGGACGGCTGGCCGCCTCCTCTGCCTCGACCTCAAACCTGCCGCTGCTGAGGAGGCCAGATTTAAATGTACGGTGAGCCAGAGGGGTCAGATTTAGCTCCATTCCAGCCTCGCCTGGATGTGATGTGAGCAGCAGAACAAAGTCAGGAAGTTTCCTGGAAGCTCAGCAGCCAAACCCTCGGTGATGTTTGGACGACACGCGATGATGACAGAAATAGAGGAGGTTTTACTTTCAAATAAATAATCAGCTGAGCCCCGGAGGACACATTTGTCTTTTCAAAAGGAGTTAGAAAGTATCGTTCTTCCTCTGCTTCGCTAACAAAACAAACCCTTCCTCTGCTTCACCTCTTTTCCAAGAAAGCATCTCCAGCTTTCTTGGAAAAGATCTGGGCTCAGTTTCTCCTACACGGCAAAAACACAAAATCTAACCAAGTACTTCTGTCTAGTTTCTGGAGAAAATGTTTTAGTACAATCGAAATTAAAAAGCTACTTTTTAGCAAGAAATATGTTTGTTTTAAGACAATAATTCCTTAATGTTGATGTATAAGAAGTACTTTTTCATCAACATTAAGGAATGATTTACTAAAAACAAGCTCCTATGTAACTGAAAAATTACTTGTAAGTTAGTTTTGTCTTTTTTAAAGTGTACTAAGATGTTTGCAGAAACCAGACAGAAATATTTGGTGAGATATTGTGTTTTTACAGTACACTGCAGGGAGTTTTTAAAACAAACACCGACATAAACGTCTGCCAGATCTGATGAAAGTCATGACACGGATTCTCAGTTTTATTTAGATCTGGGCTTTGACTAGACCACCCATTGTATCTCAGGCTGGGTTCTGCTGACCCAACACTCACCGTTAAAGAAGCTCTTGACCTTGAGGTAGCCGACGCTGAGCCGCAGCACCGACAGCTTGTCGAGCCGCGCCCGCACCTCCTCCGGGAACGGCAGCAGGCTGGTGAGCTTGTCCAGCTCTCCGTTGAGGCGGTCCCGGTGGCGTTTGGACGGGTTGGACTTGGTGCCGTCGGGCGGAGGCGGCTTGGGCCTGCAGACAGAGAGACCAACAGCAGTGAGAGTCCGCTCGGTTCCCACATCAGAGCAGAGCGGCTCTCCGCTGGGAGCCGGAGGTCGGCTTTGACTGAGAAAGGTCTGAAGATCAGAATGAGCACTGAAGGTGCAACCGAAGCGGACGTCTGCGTGCGTCAGAGATCCACAGCTGCTTCTAATCGTCGCTTCGCTGCAGCAGGGAAAACATGCAAACATCTCTGAGTGCAAAACCATACAGACGAGAACTGGGGGCATCGTTCATCATCTATTGTGATAAATTTCAATTCATGGTGAGAATTTTGATTCATTCTCATAATTCATTCTCATAATTCATTAATTCATTAAAGGAAGATTTATTAGTTTTACTATTTTTTTTATTTTGTTCAATAAAACATCAGTAATACAAAGAAATAAGTAGGAGTGTTTATCATAATAATAAAAAAATAAAATCATTAACACAATATTATCACAAAACAACAGGCTTGGCCCTCTTGCTGCCCTTATCAGTTTAAAATCACACACCGCCTCAGCTCTCCACAGGGAGGCTGCTTCAGCCCCGGTTACCATGGGAACCAGGTGAGCGGGAATGAGGTCAGCTGTTTTCCAGGATTTGTTTACCGCCTCCTGACTGAGAGCAGATCTAGAAGCTGAGCATTATCTGTTGGTTATGAACTGCCTCTTTAAGTCTCCATGGCAACCACAACACACATGCTTTTCTTTAAAGACAAACTATAAAACAGATTTCCCTCAGGCTTTGGCTGGGTTGTATGCAACCCTTGACCTCACAGCTACAGGTGGGGCTCACAGAGATAAATCAGCTTCAGAGAAGAACGCTCTGATGGGGTCAGAGGTCAGCTGAGGCTGCAGCAGAACAACAAGTTCAGCAAGATGTTAGTGGGAGGAACTCAAAATCCATGAACCTGTTAGCTCTTTTGCTTCAGATTTTAGTTAAAAAAAAATCTGCTTTTTTAGTTGACAAAAACCCTAACAAAACTTCTCAAAAAGAAGAAGAGAAAAGCTAAATAAGGAATAAGAAGAGCCAAATATCTGACTAAGCAATCAGTGAAACAACCCTTGATTAAAGTCAACTTTTCACTTTTAGTAAAACTCTGATATGCTGGTTTTAAGTTAAACAGCTTCCAGCTGCTCTGCAGAATAATAACAAATAAAACCAGTGGAGAGTTAAAGCTGCAACGCTCCACCTGTGGAAGGAAATCTGTTGGATTTCTCCTGTTATGACTGTACACTGATGAGTTAAAAAGAGAAATTAAAAATAGAAAAAAAAATAATTATAAAGACAGAAATAAAGATACATTACAAAATTTAAATCTTAAAAATTGAGGGAAAAAATACCATAAATATTCAGGTAATTTTAGAGTAGTAATTGTCACTATGCTAAAAAAGCTTCTCTCTTAAACTGAACCTAAAAATAAATGAATAAATATATTTATTTACTGCATTTTTTCTTTTGATGGTAAACTGTGTTTTGTGGGACGTTGTAAACGCTGCAGTGTAACTGAATGAAGTTTTCTGACATTAAATATTCACATTAAGAGAAGAGATGATGAGAGCTGCTGTAAAAAAAATCAACCATTGTTTCAATCTCAAACAAAAACAGATGAACTGATCGCCATGGAGACGTTTTGAAACGTCTTAAATCTCAGACAGGAGATCTGTGAGTCTTACTGTTACTCAGAGTTTCTCAACTGGTTGCCAAAGTTTATAAATCATGTTTTCACATGAGTAAGCTTCTTCTGACTTCACTGTTTGATCCAGAGACCTGCTGTTACTAGAACAAACTGGCCACCTACCGACGGTGCATTCACTGGCTGACAAAAGATGGGAATTCTCTGCTTCCACTGGTTAAGGTTATCAACCAGTTTTAAGATGGCTCCCAGTGAGAGTGTATCTTATCATCCATGATCATCTGATTCTGTCAAAATAAAAGATGCAACAAATATCGGTATTGACGTCGGTATTGGCGGATTTTGAGAGAAATCGATCTCATCCATCAATTTTATTAATCGCCGCAAAGATCTGAGAATCAGGGCAGGGCAGTGAGTTGGATATAGGAATTGGCGCAAATTGTTATATTGGTGCGTCTCAAGCCAATATTTTTCAAAATACCAGGAAAAACCAGTAGCCCAGTGTGAAACTAACAGAGTGACCAATGTGTGTGAACGTTAAAGACATATTTCAGATTTCAGTGCCAGAAAACCCTCAAATCCTGACATTAGCATAAATCAGTCACAGTCTGGCCTTCATTTGTTTTCTAAAGCAGAATAGATTTCGAAATGCTTTTTTTAAGAGTGACAGCGCTTTGGGAGGTAAAACTTTATAAAATAAAACAAGCTGTATAATATATGAATGATGAAAAACCACAAACTAAACCAGGCCGATGCTACAAACTGAAAACAGGCTGCTTTCTTTACAAAACAGAACTTTCATATCAAATGTTTATATGTAGTTTTTTTACATTACATCTATAAAAAAAACCACAAGAACAAATTTTCACAAATACAAATCTTGATTACACACAAATTCTTATCTATAGAAAGATAAAATCCTCCACCTTTTAATTTACAAGGTCACAAAACTCTCTTTACAACAACATCGTCTGATTTATGACTGACATAAAGTCAGACTTTCAGCTGCTGCTATTCACTGCTGCTTTCATAAACCTACTCTGAGGAAATGGGGATGTGGAGTGACAATGCCGGTCAGAACCTGAGCAGAACTGAAGTGTTTTTGTCACTAGCTGTCATCTACCACACAGGTCAGGTCTTTAACTCAACATTTCTCCTCCAGAATAAATAAATCACAATGTGTCACACACTGTTTAATGTGCAGCACTAAAATGTGTATTTGTGTGAAATAAATGTCTAAAAAGTGTCCTTTTCTGTCTTGTTAATAAGACATCTGTTTCAAATAAAACTGTGGTGCTCGGCATATCTGGAATCAAGGCGAGATGACTATCGCTGCATTCCTGACGGTGTTCCCTGTAAGAACAATGAGCAGCCAGTGTTGTTGCTTCTCGTCTTATCGAGCAGATCTGTCCTGGAAGGGGCGTGTCAGCTGAAGAAAACGCTCTGCATTATATGGGAGTGTGTGTGTGTGTGTTTTAGACTTTAAGAAACTCTCTCCTGCGCTTTCACAAAGGCACTTTGTCCGTGACGGGGCAGCAACACCTTTTCAGAACAATAGAAACTAAACACGGTGTTCTCTGCTGCAGTTATGATCCAGAAACAACAGGGGGATCATTTGAGCTCATATCAGAAAATACCACACCTGAGCCAATAAAATACCTGCAACCCAACAAGAGTATCACAAATATCAGCAACAATGACACATATTGGCTTTAGTCGTGCACCAACAGTCTGCTGATGATATAATGAATCTTTTTACAGAAAAACATGGAGACTATGTGAGGAATTTATTGGTTTTCAGCCTAAAAGCATCCAAATAGTTTCTGCTTTATTGGCTGCTGCTTTAAAAGCAAAGTGAACTCAGAAAAGATCAAATAGTCTTTAAACTCTCTGTTCAAATCCTCCACACATCCCCTTCCTTTTTTATAGCATCAACTCTTAAGCACAAAGAGTCCATTTAGCTTGTGTTTGGTCAGAAAGCTGAGGGCCTGATTTCCATCACATGTCAGTCATGAGAGACAGAGGGAGACGCTGCGTCTGCTGCAGCTGTCCCTTCACTTAACACGTTACACTCACTGCAGCGTGACCTCACCACAAACCCAAACCAAACACCAGCATCTGACCGCCGGGTTGCACAAGAACCCGCTCCAATCGGTGGCCGAAAGCGGGACAGCTCAGGACGTTTATTAGAAATGTAAACCAAGAAGTTTTCATACCTCATCATCTGAGAGAAGTGCTGAAATAAAAGCAAACAACCTGCTTCCTCCTCCGACCTGAACCTTGTTTTTATGACTACGTATTTTCAGCACTATAAGGCGCACCGCATTATAAGGCGCGCCTTCAATGAACGGGCTAGTCTAAAACTTTTTTCCATATACAGGGCGCACCGCATTATAAGGCGCATAGAATAGACGCTACAGTAGAGGCTGGGGTTACGTTATGCATCCATTATCAGGGGTGCTCAAGTCCAGTCCTCGAGAGCTACCACCCTGCAACTTTCAGATGCACCCCTGCTCCAACACACCTGAATCAAATGAATGGCTCGTTAC
>CAEGAG010059679.1:0-12962 GCA_903067065.1 Brachyrhaphis terrabensis
TGAGATGGAAGTGCGTTACATTGATCTGACTCTTGTGTTTTATTAAGGCAAATGTTCATTTTAATGCAATTCTCAGTGAGCAAAGCTTGAGGATAATGTCCTGATCACACTAAATGTTTCTGAGCTGAATTCATTGGGATGTTTAATAAAATTCATTATCAGATCAGAAACTTTGTTCCTGCAATTTGAAACAAGAATTTAAATTATTAAAATAAAATAAGTATTTATTTTAACTTGATATTGTGAGTAAAATAATAGAGAAATGTGGCTCTTTAACTAGGTGAGGGCAGTGTTTTTACTTGCATATTGTGAAATAATTACTTGGTTTAAATTGCAGCTTTAAGTTAAAACTCACAATTCAAGATTAATGAAGTTAAAAAACAATGTTTAGACAACTTGTCTGTTGTTGTTAAATCAACTTCATGAACTTTAATAAAAACAACGGGACAATGGTGGAGACGGTGGTAGGAATTCGTTCTATCGCATTCGGTAGGTTGCTGGTTCGATTCCCGCTCCGTCTACCTCTGTCGTTGTGACCTTGGTTACTTCACCCGCCTTGCCTGCTGGTGGTGTTGAGAGGATCTGGTGGTGCCGGTACATGGCAGCCTTGCTTCTGTCAGACTGTCCCAGAGCAGCTGTGGCTACTATCCAGTAGCTTTCCACTGTGTGTGTGAATGGGTTAAACGATATACAAGTATTCTTTCAGCAAATGGAATATTTTAAAGTATGTTAGCGATTAATCGATTACTGATTAATCATGATATTAATCATGATTAATATCAATTAATCATGGTTATTAGTTTTATCCCTGGTCAGAATTTTGTTTTGTAGAGTGAAGATGCAGAGGTGCTGGTGTTTGGCGTCCAAAAATAAAGACTAACCTAAATCTTTTAAAGACCAGAATGATATATTTAGAAACTTCAAACGGTGACAAACACGTGATTTTTCTCCTGATTCAATCTGTCTGCAGGTGAGCTGCTGTCCGCTCAGCTTCCTTAAAGTCAAAGTCTAATCCTGGCGATCCAAACCAGCGCTATCTAGGTTAGCAGGTCACTCACTTCTTCTACTTCTTCTTCTTCTTCTTTATTAGCGCAATCGTTGGTTGACTTTAACAACTGCATGCTTTTCTTTTCTTTTTACCTAATCAAGGAAGACGTCATAATAAAGCCAAAATATCCAAATGCTGATGTCAGTAAATATATTAGCTGTTTTACAACTAATCCCTGGCAACTGGTGGCTACTGAGTGACCTTCTCCTCTGACAGAGATCAGTCTTCTTATCTGGCACATTAAGCATTCATAACACAAACGTATCTGATCCAAGAGCCAATTTATACAGTCCCCTGACCCTGAACTTTGCATCAATCTTAGTTAATTGCAGTCTTGTCAGAAAAGGGATTATCCAAACAGGTAATGCAAATGTTAATGAGATCATTTTTGCATATCTTTATTTTCCTGTGGTTGAAATGTCACTGGTTCTGACGTTCTGCTATGAAGAATGTCACTCCCGATGGCCCCTTGATACATTGTTGGCCATGAGGAGGTCGGATGCAGAGGAGAAACCAAAACAGAGACGTAGTAAAAATGAAGAAAAATGTATAGAAATGGCAACGTTTTTTTTTTTTTTTTTTTTTTTAAAACACATTTTCAGTCAGTGTTGTTGCTGTTAAAATTGTATATTTTTACTGCATGACATGCTGTTGCCTCTCCAAGTGTTGTTGGCACTCTGCTGATTGTCATGCGCCTGATTTGACATGGCTTAAATAACTATCTTCCTGCCAGTGATTGGCATTCACACAAGAAGGGGTGAGTGGGACTGGGGAGCAGATGGTGACATTCCACATGACCAAACTGATCAATCAGCATGCTGGGACGCAGGTGCAGCACAGGCGGGCAGCACCACACCATCTATTTCACCATCTACAGGGCACTATAACACATGGGCACCAATCGTGGCACCCTGAGGGTCTGCATGCTCCTCCGTCCCGCTGCGCCAAGGTTGATGACATCAGAGTTTCCCATCCGCTATGCCATGGGACGCAGAGAAAAGGGAGCGTGGAAAAAAAAACAAGCATTGGAATAATATCTGCAACAACAGCTTGGTCTGGGGAAGGTTGTATAAGTGACGTCAAAGTAAGGGACTCCCATATTATATATTATTACCAAATATAAGTGTGCTGAGGTGGTATTAATAACTCTGGACCTTTTGTTACGCTACTAATAGAAACAACAGTATGTTTTTAATGCAAAGAAAAATCTGAAATGTGTTGCATATAGAGAACCAGATTTGGGTAAGTCTCCATCAGCTCTGCACATTTATTTATGAAAAATAGCTCAACCTCTGTCAGGTTGGATGGAGAGTTTTAACATTAAATGGGTTCTGTTATGTTATGAAAAATTCACATTTTGCATGTTTTTTTTTATTCTTCCATTTGGGTCTCAATTGCTTCTAAAAACAAACAGTCAGTTATTCTTTTGACAATAAGTCAAAACAATGTCTGGAAAATGAGTTGTTTTGCAACCCTCTCAATTGTTGAGTCACATTGAAGGGGCACTGCGCTGTTACCCAGCAACCCTAGCAGAGCCCAGCCCTGTTACCTAGCAACCTAAGTTTAACTCCAGCACGTTTGGTCAGCTGGTTTTATCGCTATTAGTATGGTACAATGGCTGCTGAAAAACTTACCATCCAGAAATCACTTGCTGCATTCTTGTTGGTCGTGCAGGAGGCTCCACTTCTGCTTTTCAAAGATGTACTGTTGTATAACTGTGCATTTGCTGAAAGCCATTTTCACCTGCAAGTTGAGGGAGCATTGCCAGCAGCAGCTTCTTAGGATTTAAAGTGACAAGACGCCCAAAAACAGTTCAAAATATTCAGAACTGATCAAACTAAAATCTCAACATCTAAGAATGACTTTGTGTAAAAAATTTAATGAGTATGTTTTGTATAATCATAAACCTTTTCCAGTCCGTTCAAGAAAGCATATTAGGTTACCGTTAGATTTCAAATCTTGCCACAGACTCTCAATTGATTTTACATCTGGACTTTGACTAGACCATTCCATGCTTGTAAGTAACTAATTCCATTGTAACCCAGGCTGCAGTGGTATTTATGGCACAATAACCACTGTAATGTCTAGAAACTGAAGGGTTTTGATATTGTGTTCACGTCACTGCAGACCCAGCACCAATACACTTATTGATCATCCACTCCATATTCCCCTTATTTGTCAACAAAACTTGGAGATACTTAACCTTCTCCATTTGGACCTTGTCGCGACCTGGAGAGGTCACGACCCCATTCTGGCTCAAGGCAGTGCTCTTGGATTTGGAGATGTTGATTTTCAGTTGCTTCCTACTGAATACAGTCCACAAAGTTAAAGTATCTTATCATACTAACAGCTATTCAAATGTATTTTGTAAGCAGTTATCAGTCGTCCAAGTTGGTGTTATCTTTCAAAAAGCAAAAAGAGAAAATATGTGATTAGCTTTATAAAACCAGGAAACGTGATAATTTGTATTTTGAAATATTCTGATTACTCCAGCGAAACAGTGTACTAAGTAATTAAGTTTATGGTATACTGTTAAATAAGTCATCAATATACTTGAAGATTAAAATGCTTATGAAAATACATTATGCTTTTGATGAACCAATTGATGTGTCATTGTTGTTGGCATTGTCAAAACTTTCAATACATAAATACCAATAGACAGGGGCAAATGGAAGCGAATGATGGGGATAACGCTAAGAAATGGGTTCCAGCTTAAATTACACACTGGTGGAGTCAATTTACTAATTAGGCAGCTTCTGGAGCCAGTTGTACTTTATTTTAGGAGTATTAAAGTGAAGAGGTTTAACTCAAATGCTCTTCATACTTTTCACATTTTAAATTAAAAAAAAAAACAACAGGAAATTAACGAGTCCTTTTCTGTCCACTTCACGCATAAACTTTATATTTAATATAACTGCATAAAAGATCAAGTAAAAAATAAAAAAAAATAAAAACTGATCCAGTCCAAAAAACCTGAGAAATCATGTTTAGTTTTTAATCCCTTAGTAATATAATAGCTAACAAACTAACTTTTGATTCATTTTTCCAATCTTTTTATTTCCTTTAAGCTTTTTTTTAATGATTATTTAAGTATTTTGCTGGAAATACACTGAAAAAACAACTTGTTAAGTTATCATGTTGAACAAGTGTGAATACATAAAGCTTGGCAAACTTAAAGAGCTCCATTCCCTTAGTGTATAGCTATAATGTTGTTAGCATTATATTTTAATAAGAAAAAGAAGGTGACATGCATTTAGCTGAGTGTGTTGATCAGTTGATGTGTTTTTGCTTAGTGATATTCTAACAACAAAACAAAAATCAATGAAAGTGGATGCATCTTAAAGTTAGCACAGCGTGTGAAGCGCGTGCTGAGGTAAATGGGTTGGCTGTGGTTTCTGATGCATGCTGGCGTGACTTTGTGCCCAGGATCTGCGGCATCTTCAGGATAAGACCTGGACTCAACAAGCCGATCTCATAGTCTGGCCCGACTGTGGGGGGAAGTGGGGGAAGCTGTAAGAGGATTGGACTGGCTACGGCCGCACGTGAGAGCCAGACTCACCGACTTCTTCACTGCAGTGACCCAGCCGTCCCACATATACCAACTACAAAGAAAAAAACAAAACGTACAACTTCAGGTCGGACACTGGATCCTGGATGACTTGTTGGGTCGCCATGACTGTCCCAGACACGTCCAGTGTTGTTCTGCTATTTCTGCTTGATGCAGATCAGATATCATAGTTTGGTCTTTCTGGGTTTACTTTGTAAACTTTGACTTTTATATCTTGTTTTGTGTGGTTCACATATGAAAGTCAAAGGTTTTGCATTTTATTTAGTCTCTGAATCACAAAATAGGGACAAGCTCCAGAAACTGAATGTATAATAGGACTGCAGTGAAAATACTGGCAGCTGTAGTTACCATATAAATCCGTATTTATATGGTCAAATTCACCATATAAATACAAATTTTACTGTATTTATACAATAAAACTATGGCAACACAGAATCTTACCATATAAATATGGATTTTACTGTATTTATACAGCAAAATTATGGCTGTATTTATTATTATTGTATTATTACCGTATTTATACAGTAAAATTCTTGCAACACAGAATTTAACGATATAAATGTGGTTTTATTTGGTAACCACAGCTGCCAGTATTTTACCTTAAATTAGACACTTTTTTTTTACAGTGTATAAGATATTTTTTAAAGGACTTTAGAGGTAATTAATTCTGAAATGTAAAACAAGATTTATTAAAAGCACAAGAAAATCTAAGTAAAGGACACAACCATGAAACTTACCACTAAAGTTGTTTTTTCTGGTGTTAAAATGTATATTTTCATATAAAAAATATATTTTTGCAATGAATTACAATATTAAATACTTTACACTTGTGTTTCTTCAGAATAACTGAATTTATCTTTATATACTGTATGTTTCCACTGTCATTTGCAGTTTTTAATTATTTTCCCATTACAACTTTTTTTTTCATATGTCTTACTTGTATATTATTTATCTATTTACTTATTAATTTGGGGGTTAAAATACGGTTTCAAAAGCACTATTTGATGAATGTTTGATGCATTTGTACAATATTTCCAGATAGGAGTGATATTGTAAGACATGTTTTCATTAAACCATAGTGCTATAAGCCCTATCATTATATTTCAAAATGCTCATTAAGAAAATTGCTTAAGGGAAATAAAAAGGATCGGCAAAATGAAGGGACGTTAATTTTTCTAGCTGTTAAATTACTAGGCAAATTAGAAATAAATTCTGTGTGATTTGGGGTAAAAAAGTGGCTGTCTGGTTGGAAGAAGTGTTGTGTGAATCTTGACATTTGAAGGAATGAGCAAGGGCAAAAACGGTGTTCATAAGCCCTTCCACAATAAATCAGAAGTGACAGAAGATTGACAGTAAAACAAATCAGTCCAGAATAGCCACCGACTGGAGGTCAAAGATGAAGCGAGAAAACAACGACTAACAAGGAAAAACAACATTTTGTTCTTATTTAGATGAAATAGCTCCGTTCATCATCTCCGCTTGATGTGAAACTTGGACAAATGTAATATATGCAGGTGTGTTGCAGAGAGATGAGCACATTAACAAAGAACATTTTGGATGTTCAATAAATCACAGACATTTTTTTTAAATGACTATCCAGAACGATAATCAAAATTAACACTTCTCCATAAAAAATGTAATGTTGCAATGTAAAAGACCAGAAGCAGAATAAAATACACAGCACACCTGATGTTTGACATGTATAAACTTTGCCTCCTACTTTATTCTCAGTTCAACATTTTTTTATTTACTTTAGCATTTTACAAAAAATAAATTAGTTCAAACGCAAGCAATACACTCAAATAAATTGTATAAAAAATGTACTCTTAATAATTTTTGTTCAGTATGATTACAAAGGATTGTACTTATTTATTTTTATTTTTTATTATTATTATTTTTTTTTATTTTTAAAAAGGGAACTTTTTTGCAGCCCAACAGTGACTCATTATTTTTATGTGCCCTTTGATTGGATGTAGAATAAATTAAAAATATACTGGATATTGTAGTCACTGAGACAAAAAGATAACAACAAAAAACAAGAGGATTTAAGAAGCTCTCTTTAAGCTGCACAAAAATGACTCTAGTAAACATTTGCATTTACCCAAAATGCTCAGTGACAAACTTAAAGTCTTTTCTAATGTTATTTTAATGCATTCACTATCAAAGTTGGAGTACCACATAGGTGTGTACTGAGCCCTTTCTGTACGTATTAAACACTAATGAATGTAATTTAACAATGTTCACAAATTACCAATTTAATATGAGACCAAAGTCCATCAGTTTATAATGTAATACATATATATTTTGCTTTAATGTCAACAAAACAGAACAAATAATCATTAAACTTCCCTCACTCCAACAGCACATTATTATTATAGACAACTATAGTATTGGAAATGGTGGACAACATGAAATATTTCAGATTCATTGGATAATAAACTCACTTTAGAGCTGTAAATGTTGTGCATTCACATAAAGTGTGTTTATTCTAAGCATTAATTTGTAGTTTTTAAAATAATTACACATACTTTTGACATTTGTATTTATCAGAAATGTAAAATGAAATAAAAAGAAAATCATATTCCTTCTATCCTTTCCCAGAAGTAGAGCATAATTCTTTACAATCGTTCATTACGTTTGTTTGTATACATAAAGTGTCTCAGATGACACACAGTATACTGAAAAATGTTTAAAACTGTTACTTGATTTAATCATTTTCAATTCAAAATCTGTGGCAAAAATATTTGCTTAGGCCTTGTTTGTGAGGCTATAATAAGCAGCTATTTCAAACACTTTAAATATGTTATTGAGGGATTTTCATGTTAATAATTTACTTGACCAAACAGTTTGAAAGACTGAACTTGTTTTCCATTTTTTCTAATTTCTCATTTTCATTTTTAGACTCTCTTTTGTGTTTTAATATTATTACTTTCATTATATGTTATAGTACTCAACAGACTTATCTTTAGGCTTTTTAACCCTATAATCAGTAGCATATTTGTGCCAAACTACAAACTTTGAAAGGGACAAACCAGGATCAGCAGAAAAAAGTCTAATGGAGTCATACCCATTATTTTTCTTATTTTGTCGATAATTTTATTTTATCCTCTGGGAAAAGCTCATCATAAATGTTTTCCATCCATGCGTTCTCCATGTACTGTTTGTTTGTTGCTGTATCTGAAGCGTTGGCAGAGTGGTGTAGCAGTACCCGTTCCCACCAACAGATGGCAGCATAAAGGAAGTCTCTGAATAAACCTTTATTTATTTATTGGGGTTTGTTTTTATGACCTGGTGCCTTCATTCTTTTAAAAAATTCCACGTTTATCAACAATACAACTGCGCACATGTCATTTTCCAACATTTCTGTGGCGATAAAAATCAAAAGTCGTTGTAATTTAACTAACATGTGACTAAATCACGTCTATTTTAGATCTGTTA
Source organism: Brachyrhaphis terrabensis (assembly GCA_903067065.1). Lineage (NCBI taxonomy): Eukaryota > Metazoa > Chordata > Actinopteri > Cyprinodontiformes > Poeciliidae > Brachyrhaphis > Brachyrhaphis terrabensis. Next base: position 8,055 of record CAEGAG010059679.1, read on the forward strand.
ATATGTAATTAATGAGCATTATATTTAGATCTCGGGCAGATTGTTTAAAATCAGAATAATCTTTCGGATTACTCTTTTTCTTCGAGAACTGAGACGCAGATTTCACTCGGATGAAAAAATAGATTAATCAGTTTGATGAGCAAAGACAGTTTTAAGATATATACCTACAAAAGCAGCTTCCGCTTTTAATTTCAGTCTGACCAGTTTTACTAGTGAATAATCTTAGTCAGAGCCATAGGCAGACACCGGGATCAACATAAATGGCTATAGCTGCCCGTGTTCATGGTGTAATGATATCATCCCGACTGTTTACCCGTCATTGTCACTATCTGATCAAGCAGCTTCCTGCAGCAGCGCCACCTCTGGCTGACAGCGGAACTGCAGGGCGTCAAGTCAGGCACGACAGAGCTGCAACTTCCTGGCTGAAACTTGTTAAAATAAAACACAAGATTATGATAATAATCCAGGGTGTATTCAAAGTTACCGGGGCAAAAATCGCTTAATGTGTTTATGTAAAGCTACATATATGATACTCATATTACAAAAAACTCTTCACTTCAAAAACAAAGAGAAAGAATCCAAATAAATCTACTCTATCAAACTGATGATGGCTAATGTGTTTGAAATAACTGTCTTCTTCAACTCCCAGTGGTTACCTCGAAAGAAAAGCAACAATTTTTAAGTGTAAAACACTTCCAAGATCTCAACTTTTTCAAGAACTTGTGCAGTTAAACAGATATTAACTCGTTTTAATCATTGTGAAACACATATAAGTCAGAATATGGTCAGAAGAGGTATATCCAGCAATAACAAACAAACAAAAAAAGTTCAAGCTTGTTTTTAAGTATTCTTTAGTGAGAGATAAAAGAGGTATTGCTATTCTTATTTGATTAAAATTACCGGGTACATAAATCAGTTTCATTTTGGTCTCTAAAATACCAATCTTTCCACATAACTTTATATTCTGGTTCATTTGATCATGTGATTTTTAAATATTAAATAATTGATCGTTTGATCTGCAGTCGAATTACCAAATATTTTTTTACTTTTACTTGTGCAATTTCTTTGATGGACCCTTTTACTTTTACTTGAGTACAAATTTTGGGTACGTCTGGAAGTTATGCAGCAAAGTTGTTTAGGAACTAGCTAGATTTACTCAATAATATTTACCTGAGTAGCACTTAAAAAAAAATCTGATGTAGTTTTATTATGTTGTAATTTTTACTTGTTCTTGAGTAATTTTATCATGAAGTATCTCTACTCTTACTTGAGTAAAATTTCTGGATTCTCTACCCACCAAATGAAAAACAAACAAACAACAACAAAAAAACACCAGACATGGACATACACCTGCTGTTTTGGTTAAAGTTTCATAAGTTTTACACAGAAAAAAAATTTATAAATATTTATATAAATATATATATATATATAAAAAAAAGAATTTTTTTCTTTTGCCTGATTTTGTTATTTTGTAATTGTGTTATTAATATAAATTATTTTCATTTTGGTCTTACCAATATTTCCACATAACTTTATATTTTGGTTCGTTTGATTATGTAAATTTTAGATATTACTCTGTACTCTAATTACCTTTTTTTTTTTTACTCTACATGTGTAATTTGTTACTTTTACTTGAATTTAAACAATATATTGAAGTGGTGCTACTCTTACTTCAGTAAAATCTTTTGGGTACCCTCTCCTGTCTAGTCTGGAAAACAATAAAATATCGTATAACTAAACGTAAAAATATTTCTTGAACTCACCTTCAGTGTGCGTGAAGTTAATTTTGAGTCCAGTTCTACTTTCAGGAAGTATTTCCGCTCTTGCATGCGGGTTTTTGCGTGCAGCTTGACGCAGCCAGCCCCGTCTGTAGCTGCTTGCTGGCTGCTGCAGGCGTGCTATTTTGCAGCAGCGGAGACACCTCTGCGAAATGCCTTTTGTATGCCCGGCTGGTGCTTTTTCGTTTTGTTTATTTTTTTTCTTTTTGGTTTCGTGAGGGGTCCTATCACAGTGTTTCTGTAGCCATGCTCTGCGCTGGGTCCGGCGGGGCTGTCCTAGCTGACTGAGCCGCTCCGGCAGGCAGCGGTGGGTCCGGGTGCAGCGCACAGCCGGGGGATGAGGCCTACTTGTTAAAGCTCCCCCACCACCCCACCGTCGCGATGGCTGATGATCAACAACAACCTGGTCAGAAGCCTGCCTCGGGATTAGGCTCTCTTCCAGCGCTGGTGCCAGGACTCCAAGGGCCCGAGGCCAACGCGTTGCAGTTCAAAATAAAGAATTCAATTTGGTAAGGATGGTGCTGATCCATCAAAAGCTAGCCTCACAATCATCATATCTGACCATGGTGGAGGTAGGGAGGCAGTGATCTGCACAAAGCGGCCGAGAATAACTCGCGTTTCCCCGAGCTAGCCTCGGTTTCTCCACCGGAACACGCATGCAGGGATCCGGGGACGGTGTCCGGGTTCGGGGTGATGCGGTAATAAGGCGGTAGAGACGGGCAGGTAGCAGCTCTGATCATTAGCATGGAGCCATAGGAGGCCATGTTATAATAGATGACACCAACCCCACCGGTGGTGCTGATGCTCAGGATGATGACAGGTGTCAAAGCAGAATGCTGCACACACTCGGCCTCACTCTGATTTTCTCCATGCTGCACACATGTCTGCACATTATTTATGTAATTATTAGACGATGTGCTTGCTTTAAACATGTTTAGCCTGATTTCTGCTGTGCAACATCTGAATACCCAAATATGATGCTTATAAAAACAATCCCTTTAAATGGATATATGTAAATTGAATTCAGTAAGTAGGTAATAAACAAAGTGATAGTTTAAGGTAGGGAAGGGCGATATGGATTTAAAGTTTATCGTGATGATTAGGGGCGCACCGCTTGCCGCAATAAGCAATAAATCAATTTATCGCATGAGTTCAATAATTTCCACTTGCATGATTTATTGAAAAAAAAATTTCAGTCTGATAAGCTGGTCTCAACTAACTGACGGACAATTTTATTTAGAGAGATTTTATATGCTGTTTCTGTTGTTTGGTTTATTTATTTGGGATATTTAAAATGTCTTCCAGTTAAGTGTTTAATGTTCATTAGAGTTTAAAGTTTATTGATCTCTGAGAATGTGCTCTTGCATTATTTATGACATTGCCATTATATTACTTCAGAATGGTCTCAAAACAACAATATTATCATTTATCGAAATAACTTTTGGGACAATTTATCATCTAGCAGATTGGTGGATGTTATCAGCATATCGCCACACTCCTAAAATTAAGAAAACTGGAACCAGTTTATTGGTTGGTGGATTTATCAACGCTCCCTAATTGTGACAACGATAAAAGTGACCATAGGAAGTATTTATTGTTACTGTAACTGTATGGCTGCAACTTTGTGTTTATAGCCTCCAAAACCCAAAAACCTACTCTTGAGAAACATTTCCATTTGTAATATGCTTCCATAGGACCCCAATCACATCAAAAATGTTATTTATTATTGCTAAATTGCAAATCGTAACTGCGTTTAATTATATTTTCAGGTTTATTTATATTTATTGATGGTTTTAGTGAACAAACAGTGGAAAAAATAGTAAAACTAACAGTACAGACAATGTTGGAGGGTTTAAACATCATCACCTGGGATATACTGGCAACATTAAATCAAAATTATCGTAATAAGAAATTTATCTCAATAAATGATAAACTATATGATAAATCGTTTATCATTTAATTGGGTTTCTGGTATGAAAAGAGATTTGTTGTTGTTGTTGTTGTTCTTAGATAAACAATACAATACTGTATTGCTTATTGTATTATCATTTATTGTGAACAATTTCTTATAAGAATTTAAGTTTATTGTCAAGATAAATTTCACTTATTGATGTTAAATAAAAAACAAACCAAAACTGTTTTGTTTTTGGTTTTTGTTATGATCAGAAATGTTATTTTTGTTATTTTCTAAACTGTTTGTTTCCCGAAAGCATCAATTAATATCAGTACATTTAAAGTATGATTAAATGCAGTTAATCTGTGCAGTTTACTGATATAAATCACTTTTTAAGTAAGTGGTGTAGTAAAGAAGCCGATTGTAAGTGGAAATATTTTTTCAGGAATATTTGTGACGAAATAAAGGCTGTGTCATGCAGTCACAGCCTTTCAGTTACCTATAAAAATAAGTAATAAGTTGTTGTTGTTGTTGTTGTTTTTTTATCATAATCCTTATTGTTATCACAATAGTACCACAAAATATCGTGATTAAGTCCTAAATCCATATTGCCCACCCATAATATTCATCATCCTTTTCATGAATGAAAGTTTTTGATATCCACTGTACAGATCGTTTTTTTATTATTATTATTATTATTACATTCACCCAAAGGTTTGTCATCAGTTCTTCTGAGGATTGGAGAATATAATAATTCATAAATCCTGAATGTTTCACATTCGAGGTGCATTTGTTGTTCTTAAAGTACAACACATGGCAAATAATAGTGTTATTTATAGTAATTTCTGAGCTTTTAGTGTTTTTTTGATTATATTTTGTTGGATTAAGGTTCATTCAGTATGGTAACCACAAAGAAAAATACAATAGTATTCTGGCATTTACATCAAAATGTAAAACATTTATAACATGTTATAACTTCTTGTTTTCAAACAGAAACAGCAACACACTGTAAAAAATAATGTGACATATTGATTATATATATGTATATATATATATACAGGGGTTGGACAATGAAACTGAAACACCTCTCATATTAGCACCAATACACACAGCAAGACTGGTGAAAGATTGGTTTGATGAACATGAAAGTGAAGTTGACATCTCCCATGGCCTGCACAGTCACCAGATCTAAATATTATTGAGCCACTTTGGGGTGTTTTGGAGGAGCGAGTCAGG